>CM023458.1:40585007-40719734 GCA_013339765.2 Haemaphysalis longicornis
CTGCATTTAAAAAATTCACAGCATATCCACGGGGTGAATGATGATGAGTGGGCGAAGCTCCTGAGGGGAAATCATCGTTAAAACCGTGACTCCTCAGTGAAAGTTCGCCCCTACATCTGTGTCCGAAAGTAACGTCTAGAAAGTCTCGCTTAAACCGCGCGTCGGCCACCTTGGGGCTGAGCTCGCCTGATGCGTTTTGCAGACGCCTCACGAGCTCTCACTGCATCGGGTCTGCCTGCCGATACGCGCGCTTTCTTCGCCGCTTCCCGTTCTCTGACATTTTGGAGATCCTCTTCGCGCCGCAGCCGTGCCGCTTCGCGTACGGCAGGGTCCTCGCGCCGTTGCCGTGACGCTTGGGCCTCTCGTTCTCGAACGCTGGGATCTTGGCGGCGTCGTCGCCCGCAGCCAGACGACACGCTTCGGCCTCCCGCTCTCGTACGGCAGGATCTTGGCGGCGGCGTCGCGCAGCTTCACGGAGGCTTCTGCCTCGCGGGCTCGCACATCTGCAGCCTTATCCATCGGGCGACTCCGAGCGCGCGCCAACAGCGAACAGATTTTATTACAACGCTCCCCGCCATCTAGTAAACAATCCAAGAACTAAACTAGAGGTAGCCCACGCCATCTAGTAAACAATCCAGCGCATCTTTTCATCATTTACAAGTACCGCAATTAGTAAACAATCCAAGAACTAAACTAGAGGTAGCCACGCATCTAGTAAACAATCCAAGAACTAAACTAGAGGTGGCTACATACATACGTCGGGATGGACGACCAAGCCCCAAGGAGCTCGCCCCTAAATAAAAAAATAGTTAGAAAATCCCAACCGTGCAACGGCGTGTATTTGCACAAAATATGCGCACCCGGCAAAGTTAACCCCTTTATTCTTTATAATAGCGTGATGGGGATAATGAGCTAAATGAAATTGTTGAAAAGCAAGAAAGAAAACAAAACCCTGAACACTACTGAAAATGAAGCAACGAAATAGAAAATGTATATTCTACACAACCACTCAAAAACGACGAAGATGGCCGTGAAAACGGAAACCCGACTTGCGTTTCGGGAATTGTCAGCACACGGAAAACTCTCATTAAGAGCTTGTTTTCGATAGTTCAAACATTGTTTGCGCCTGCTATCGCCTTTATATAAAGGTGTAGGCGAGTGTGCATAGCTTTTGACGTAGGAAGTTAGGCTGAATATACCGTCACACCTTATTAGTTATATTGAAATGATAATTGGATTCAAGTTTTTAATATATGACACAGAAAAATTAAGAAATAATGGTACAGATGACCCACTTTGAGCGTGAAATTAACAAAGCTGTTAATTGCTCTCAGTTAATCTGTCAACTCAGAAGTGGATGTTCCAGGCAATATTGCGAACCGTGTTGACTGGGGCTTTGCTGAGGGCCACAAGGGTTGACTTGGTTCTTGTTGACGTGATTAGACCGTACCCTATTCTTTCTGGCACTTTCCAGTCAGGCTTTGTTTACAATGTCGCGGTGCAACGAAATACTAGCACCAAAAAATTAATGAATGGCACACTAATGCGTAAGCTTTGAAGTTCTCGAAGCTGTGCGCAACCTTCAGGACCATCGGGACGGTTGAAGTCCACGATTGCAGCGGATTTGCTTCTTCTTCGCTGCGGCAATGACCTTTGATTTGATTGTAGGGTTTAACGCGCCGACGTTACGCAAGCGATAGGGCACGCCCGATAGTGGAGGGCTCCGGATAAATTTTGACCACCTAGGAATCTTTAACGTGCGCCGAAATCTCGTACACACGGGCGTTTTTGCTTTTCGCCTCCATCAGAAAAGCGGCCGCGCCGCGGCCGGGAATCGCACCCGCGACGTCGTGCTCAGTCATTGTAATCGTCGCGTCATGTAGTCACGGTACTAAAACACCGGAAACTCGTTTAAGCCTCGCGCTAGAACGTAAGGCGTACTAAAAAACAGCGGGACACTCGTTTACGCCTCGCGCTAGAGAGCTTCGTGCTTCTAAGACAAGAGACCTTTTACAGCAAAGCTGTATACCTGTACACCCCAACGGTTTCATCTACGTTGGCAAAAATGCCAAGGCGTCAAGAATACACTTATATGCTGCTTGCTTCGCCCCCCACCAGGTTTCACGTTATTGTAGATGGCCAGGGATTTTTAATTACCGCATCCGACGAGAGACAGAGAACCTCTGCGCTTACGCGGCTTAAGGTGTGATCATGAAAGGTTGTAGCGGCGGGATGGTGGTCAATAAAAAGAAAAAAGCAGGGTAGTGGTCAGTTTGAGCGAGAAAGCAACACTGTCTGTGTTTTATTTATTTATTTATTTATTTATTTATTTATTTATTTATTTATTTATTTATTTATTTATTTATTTATTTATTCATTTATTTATTTATTTATTTATTTATTTATTTATTTATTTATTTACAATACTGCCAGCCCTTGCGTTATGCTGGACTGAACGACGCAGTTTTGCGTAGGGATAGAATGAAGATTTTGGTTGTGGAAGGAATTGTTGGAGCACAGGAAACTGGGGTAAACAGATGGTAGAAAGTGGAAAAGTGTAACCTTAAATCTAGGGTACAATATGCGAAAGCTCCTTTTTGTGCCCTCTCAGTCAGCTCGCGTTGATCTTGAGGTAACGAGTGAGCACAAGCTGCCTTCCACGTGTTCATAGAAGAGGAATATGCCCATTTGCATGATTCTTAAGTACATCCCAATTTTAAGCACCCTCCCCGTATTTACGGGGAAAAAATCGGATTGCATGGCAATTTAAGCCCCTCCTTTCCTAATCAGCCATTGCAAGACTGATTTCGGACGAGTGGAGCGGGCTCGAGTTGACGTTGTGACCAATTATTTTAAGAAGCTTTCAATTACAAACCACTTCAACGGAACAGAAGACGATTTGCTGGGAGATTCCTAAAAGCGACGGCCCAAGCGGCACAACTCACTCAAATGGTAGTGAAAGTTAATGGGGATCCGACGAAAGCGGCGGGTTCACAGTATCCATTTTTCGCTTGAATATTTGTCCAATAAAATATTGTTCTTTTCGCCCGTCTCGTCGAGATACGGCCGCGAAAATAAGTGGCGCGGGGGGAAGGAAATTTAGGTTTTTCTAATCTAAACACCCCCCTCACTTTGGGCGTCGCAATCTTGGAAAAGAGGGGGTGCTTAGAATCGAGTAAATCCGGCATAATGTTTGAGTTGTTCTCCCCATAGCATACACGTGGAAATGGCTAGGCTGCGCGGAAGAGTATGGATGTGTTCCCGAATTTAGCAGAGTTTAAAGCTTATGTTTCATGTTCCCGCCAAACATCTTCGCCCACGTAGGTTTGTAGATACTTGTGTTAGTTTGTCATCTACAGAGTTTGCGATTCGTCAGAATTGAAACCCCTTGTGACACGGTGAAGGATCGTGTTTCTAGAGTAGGATGAGGAGACGTTCTTTATATTTTCCGAAAATGGCTCCTCGAATAATTAGCGATGGCTCCTCGCTACCACGATATTGGCGGTAATCGTGCTCGCGAGGAGCAAGGTTTGTGAGTTCACGTGCATCTTTTGTCAGTGCCCTCGTTCTCTTCCTGCCTCTTCTGCCCCAGCTGGTCCAGGAAAACGTTAACTTATCTTTGTTGTGGATAGGAGTATCTTACCGAAGCGTTTACGTTATCTGGCTACAGCCAATAGTCTAATGCGATTTGAGAGTCTCTAATGATGTTCACGCATATATTTGGTACTTGAGCTAGTCGGAATGCGGAGAAGATTGCTCCAACTTCCGCTTCTTCGTTACAGCATGTAGGCGAGTCAGACATTCGAAACGATTGCCGGAACAATTAACTATGACAATTGCTTCTTTGTATTTCTGCACATCCCGGAATCAGTGTAGTGTTGCCATAATTTTGAAATCCTGTTCTCATAATTTTGGGACGACTTTGACCCTATGCTTTTACCTAGAGGAGAGCGGACGCCGTCGTGGACATTTACGGCCATCTTGGAACGGCTGCGCCTACGGCGGTGTGCCGAACAATACGCACGGTGCGATTTCGCAAACGGAACAAGGAGGCGGCATATCGGAAGGCTCTTTTCGTCGCTAGATAAAGTTGACCACTAAAGGGAAATAGTTCATAATAATCACAACAAAATATTCTCCCGGTGCATTGTTACTTATTATTAAATATATAAAATACAACCAGTCAGTCAGTCCGTCAGTCACTTACCCAGCTTTCTAATCAATCCTCAAATCAATCCTTGTTCAACCCTGTACCATATATAAGCGTGTTTCAGCTAACTTCAGCCGTAGTTTAAAAAATATGCCGATGCACTCTAGGACGACGCGACCAAATGCATGTTGCTCTATTTTATATGTAGTGTGACAGTATTTTTTGCACCTTGCCCAATCAGATAATCAGTCACGCTTAATTAGCCAACTTCTGAAGCAACGGAGCTAGGCAAACAAAATTCAATTTGAAAGTTTCAGAGCGGTTTGCAGTATGTCCGAATGAACAGTTTCCGTCTTTCTATCTATTCAGTATTACTATTTTTCTTCTTACTAAAACATACAGAAAACACCACGTGACATGCCCGCTTTCGCGTCCTGATTGCAGTGCTCCCAAATGTTTCCCGCACAAACAGCCATCGCGTGCTGCCGCTTGAAAGGCGACAGTTCAGCGATGTAGGCGTTGGCTGTGCCATTTACGCCAGCGATGTGCTCCCCTCGCGACAGTTCGTCCATAGCGATAAGAACAGGCAACGGTTATCGTTTGCGTCGCTGACCTGTCGGTTTTTAAGCGGCATCACGCCTGTGGCTGTTTGTGCACCGAATGTTTTGGAGCACTGCATCACGACGCGCAAGCGGGCACGTGACATAGTGTTTTTTTATATCATGCATGAGTAAGCTGAAAAATACCACGGAAACTATTTATTCAGAAGTTTTTCAAACTTTCTATTTGGAATTTTTTGCGTAGCTTTGCTGCTTTAGAAGTTGGCTCAATAATTTTCACTAATTATCTAATTGGGCAAAATACAAAAAATTGTTCCTCCAATTCACCCTGTGAAAGTGTTTGGACTGCGAAGCTGTAAACGACACTCACGACGATTACCAATGTGACGTCACTTGAATTCTCACACGGGGCTGTACAAAGAGGGCAACCAGAGACAAGTGAAATGTACTTAACCAAACTTTATATTAGTGCACAGCGACATTCACGACTGCTTTATGCTCACACACACACACACACACACACACACACACACACACACACACACACACACACACACACACACACACACACACACGCACACACACACGCACGCACGCACGCACGCACGCACACGCAACACGCGCACGCGCACACGCGCACACCGCGCACACACGCACGCACGCACGCACGCACCACACACGCAGCACACGCCACACATACACACACACACACACACACGCACGCGCACACATATGCGCACGCGGACACGCACGCACACGCACGCGCACAAACGAACGCACGCACACGCACAAACACACAGCACGTACACGTACGCGCACGCACACTCACGCATGCACACAAGCGCGTTGGCACTCACACGCCGACGATTTGTAACAGCACCCAGAACTCGCACCACCGCTTCGCTTTCACCCCACATTATCCGTTTCTTATCCAACGCGCCAGTAACGCGCGTAGGCATAAAAACCATGTTCACTTTTTTGGAACCCGGACGGATACAACGACGAGGCAAAGCACCCACCGAGTCATCAGCACGTGGTCTGTTCCGGGGGCGACGGGAGCTTTTTCAGCAATGCTTGAAGCTTCTCCGCAATACTCACGCTTTAAACCCTTCAGGAACCTTGTGGAACCAATATACTGAAGCCATGTTTTATATACTGGTAGTTTTCACTCCCAAGATAACATGATAAGAAAAATAATCGCAGAACATTTCGAAAATTAGTAATCGCGCTGAAAAGATCGCCGCCCATAAAGTTACGCTCATTCCTGATCGCCTGGTGGCCGATGGCTGAACCAACGTTACTAGGCTGAACTAGGCGTAGGCCGGAAAGCTGGGGATAAGTTGAGACAAATTGAAGATGTGCTTTTTTTTATATTGGCTCCTGAAATTTGCGTTTCTCAGTTTTTTTTTTTCAAACTTGCGCGCCCGTCGCATCTGAACTGTACATCATACCATTAAAATACTGGGTGTGTTTGTTTATAACTGTGGGGAGCACACGTGAGAAAATGTTTAAGGGTGTAAGTTAAGCGGTTTTTGTAATATTGAGGCTCAAAGTTATAACAAAATTTTGGTGTGAGCCGAATTTGACATTTTATTGCGAAAAAAGTATACCCTCGACAGCAGCAAAACTTAAACCAAGGGTAAATTGAGCATAAAATTTACGATTTGCCCCTTATAAAAATTTTCGTAGCTAGACGTCGCAAAGGTTGACCGAGGCACATGGGCATGTAATGGTGGGGGGCTCACCTTGTCGCGTTCCGAAGTTTTTTACAGTTATACATAATTTTCCCTGAGAAAATATTGCTGAAACTCGACGTTGGAATAATCAGCGATTGATATAAAAAATTAAGCAAATTGACGAGTTCGACCAGCCACACCTTGTTCGATCTTATCTGAAATCACCCGATGAATACTAGGCAGATTAAGTGGCCTGGTTTCACACCCTCCGCCATCGAGCTCAAAAATTTCGAAGGGAGCCCCGACAGCCAGTATTGTCCAAGCGGATTATTACCTCACCGCCGACAATGATAGGTCAGGGCCCTGCTCGGCTCGTGTGCGCCTATTGTACTGTAGAAGTGACAACTTGGCTAGTTGGTATTGCATACAGCGCTGTGCTTTGTCGTCTCCTTTGTTAGTGTCCGTGTTTAAGCGCGCTACCATCAAGATGCACCTGTTGTGGTCACGTATCATCACGTTCGGGGGTGGCGCGGCACGCGCTATTCGACGTCTTTTACGTTTCCGATTCACAGTTTTGGGAATTCTGTGAAGCCGGCATATTAGCCCCTCAAAGCTACCGATTCCTGGCCAATCCCCCGACTGCGCATGCGACCTGAAGAAAGAAAACAACGACAACAACTTTCCGAAACATGACCCTGCCCTCCCCCCTTCTCCCAAAGTGAACACCCTCTTCCAATAGGCTTACCCAAAGGGGCTCTATTTCTAACTCACAAGATCCCGAACAGGAGTCCGCCTTGACAGAGGATGTCCTGCACAACTATAGCGCTTTTACGTCAAAGTGGCGTCACGTAATAACTCAGAAAGACGCGACGCCTCCGCCGCTCCAACCGACCAGTGTACCCCTGCCCGCACTGAAAGGACTCCACAATCAAGCAGGATATTAGACACGTCCTGTGGAACTGAAAGGGCCTCCGTCAACTCCGGGCGCGACACACCCAACAAGAGCCATCATATGAATCCTGGAAGACGCCCACGAATCCCAGTCATGCCAAGGAGACATTACTCTCCCTATGGGAGCTCGCAAAAGAACCAGGCGTATCCCGAAACTTTTAGGGCCTGGAGGAGCCCCTTCCAAACAACCCCCTCCTTTCTTAGGCCACCGCTTTGCCCAATAAAAAGTTATACATTATCATCACCGGCCTATCTACGTCCTCTGCAGGGCAAATGCCTCTCCCATTATTCTCCAATTACCCCGATCCTGAGCTAACTGCGACCAATTTATCCCCGGAAACTTCTTGATCTGGTCTGCCCACCTAACTTTCTGCCGCCCCCTGCAACGCTTGCCTTCTCTAGGGATCCACTCTGTTACCCTTAATGACCAACGGTTATCTTGCCTTCACATTACATGCCCTGCCCACGTCCATTTCTTCTTCTTAATTTCTACTAATATGTCTTTAACAACCAGTTGCTTCCTGACCCACTCCGCTCTCTTCTCGTCCCTTAATGTTACACCTATCATTTTCCGCTCCATTGCCCGCTGAGTCATTCTCAATTTAAGTCGAACCCTTTTAGTGAGCCTCCAAGTTTCTGCCCCGTAGGTGAGTACCGGTAAGATGCAGCGGTCATACACTTTGTTTTTCAGGGACAATGGTAGGCTGCCATTCATTATCTGAGAATGTCTGCCATAAGCACTCCACCCCATTCTTATCCTTCTAATTATCTCTGCCTCATGGTTGGGATCCGGGGTCACAACTTGGCCTGAGTAGATATATTCGCTGTCTCGCTGCCTATCCAAACCGCTGTGCTGTTCCGAGGTTATTGATCCTTACTTTGGTTTTCTGCATATTAATCTTTAGGCCCACGGTTCTACTCTGTTTGTCCAGTGCGGAAAGCATTGTTTGCAATTCGTCCCCCGAGTTACTTAGCAAGGCAACGTCATCAGCAAATTTATACATACACACACTTAAACGTCCTGCAGTCTCGGCAGAATAAAAGGCCTTTACTACTACATTCACCACAGAGAACGTGCAAAGGCAGCGCAGGGGTGACGCATTGGGCCCTTTTTCTGACCGGACAACACCACCAACGACGGGAGTTTTTCGCAGCATGAGTCGCTCGTGGCTCGAATCTCACCAGGAGAGGTTGTACCTGATATTCGGCGGAGCCGTTGAATAGTGACTCAAGCCATGTCTCGTAATGAAGAATGCTTCAACGTCCGGGCGTGGTCTAGCACGCAAGTAGGCCAACAAGGGGTAAGTGCAGTAGGCGTGCAATGCAGCGAGGGGTGCCAAATGGCTGAAACTTAGTGCTACTGCAAGGGTATCGCATTTCAAGTCACGCACAGGAACTTGATTTAGCAGTACATAACCTTTTCATAAGTACAATTAACGACACCATGAATCTGCTTTGAAGCCACATAAACCTACTAAAATACCTCAAGGAATGTTTTCCGCAAATACGCTGCAGCTACCTAGGCCGGGACCTGGCGCGTTTGTTTTCCATCTCCACAATACAAATTTTAAAATTCAAATGTAATTTTTATTATAAATCGCCAAGAACACATAACAGTGTATACGGTGGCAACGTAAGAAAATAATTTAGCACTCTTTGTTTTTTCCTCAATGCTCGTCTTCGCCGCAGGCGTGTGTTCTGAGTACCGACCCGGGGCTGTATACCAGAAATAAAGGAATACTGGCGTGAACTTAATAGCCGGAAAGAATTTATGCTAACGATTCCTATGAAATCCCCGTCCCACAATGCCAGCCTTGCTTCGCCTCCTATGCGTGCGTTTTGGTTGGTGAGGACGCGTTGTTGCAGGGTCCACCAGAAGCCTTCAAGCCGACTCTGGTGGGATGGAAGCCGGTCCCAAGAAGATGTAGTTGAAAGTTGAAAAGTGAAAGTTCCACAAAGTGAACAGCACCACAGGACTGTTGCCACTAGCGGTGTCACATACCCCATTGTCGCAATGAACCCGCAAGACACCGTTCATGTCCAACGCTACGGGTGCGTCTCAATTACGAGGCGCGCTCCTCAGGCAGGCTACCAGGAAAACGGGGAAAAAAGGTGTCCCAGCGCGAAAATAGGAGGAGGCAAGCACTCTTGCGGCTAGGAGCTCCCCGCGCTGCGCTGGGCCGCCGTGTTCGCACTGTTCTCGGGCAGGGCCACCCTGGAACAGCTCTTGCTTGCCGCCTGGAGGAGAGTTTCACTCGAACCGGAGCATATGTGGAACATGCTCTCATGCTCGGGAGTGCGCGTTATCAGCGTGTCCAGCTTGTCGTAGATGACACCGTCGACGCCCTTGTCTTTGAGGTTGGCGATGGTCTCGGCGTTGTTGTTGTCTTCGCCCCAGCAGAAGAGGATCAGCTTGTGCTGCTTGACAAAGGCGACGAGGCTCGGGTGGCGCCGAAGCTCCTCCGTGTGCACGTTGATTCCCATGATATGAATGGAGAGGGCAAAGTAGGTGGCCATGCGGATGCTGGAGGTGCGGGTGTCCAGGTATGGTGGGTACTTGTCCGTCTGACCCTGGGTCAGAAACAGCAGCGGGTACTTGTTCTGCTTGAGCCGAAGCATGGTGCAGATATCCTGGATGGAAGCAGGAGAGGATGATGTAGCGTTCGCCGCTGTAGTCGAGAAGCGTGCGCAGGATCACGTCCACATACTGGTTCATGTCGAAGTTCAGGTCCACCTCCCACGTGCCGTCCCGAAACTGCATGGGACACTTGATCTCCACGTTGAAGCCGACAGATGGCTCGACGGCGTCGAGAACGTGCTGGAGGGTGGGAAAGGGCTGGTTGTCTTCGAGGTCGTCCTCGTGGAAGTCGTACTGATCGATCCTGTGTCCCGCCGGCGACAGCTTCAGTTGCTGGAGCTGAGCCATAGTCAGGTCTTTCACGGCCAGCTGGAGCTTTTCCTCCTCCTGCAGCGGAGACTTGCGCTTCTTCATGCAGATGCAAATGTGGTAGTCATGGTAGACGACCGGGACCATGTCCTTGGAGAGCTGCACATCAAGCTCCACCATGTCCGCCCCGTGCTTTGCGGCATAGTTGAACGAGGCCACGGTGTTCTCCAAGACGTTCTCAACCTTGTCTGTGCGCCGCGCATTTCCCGAGCCCCTGTGACCCACATCCAGTCCCCGGCTAGTCTTCCTCCAGAACTTGGAATAGGTCTCTCGGCAGTTGCAAACGTAGCCCGCTAGGGGCCTGACGATCAGGTACGACACCTGCAGTTGTCCTACAGGCTGGCGCAGGTTGCCGGTGATGGGCACGGTGCAGGTTCCAAAAGCGCCCTTGATGTTGCTCGGCAGTATGTAGCTGAAGCCGATGTGCTCAGGAATGACCCCCTCCTTCGTCGCTGGGTGCACGTAGAAGTCCACCATGTACGCAGTGTGCGAGGGATCGATAACCTGTGCTTGAAAGATGACAAAGTCGTCGGGCACATAAATATTTCCAAACTGGCTCTGCTTCTTGAACGCACAGTCGCCTTCTTTCATGACAGCTATTTCAATGACCGGCCACTTGACACATTCAAAATCCGAGATGTTGCTGTGATGTTCGCTCTCTTCCCCAAGGTTCGTCGCGTCGCTGTTTCGGGTGGAGAGGTCGATGGGCTTCACGCGGTAAGAGATGGGCTGGGACTTGTACTTGCTTCTCCACATCACTATCGCGCCGTCGGACATCTTCAGGTGCACCACAGACTCCGTCGTGAGCCAGCCTGGTTCTACCTTGTCTTCACCGTCGTAGTTGCCGAACACGTCGATGGCAGCGTCCCGGACAATGGTCAGCTCGTTGACACTGAGCGAGCGTGGTTGCATGACTGTTTCCCACCGCTGCACGATGATGTGGCCGTTCTCGAGCAGTACGCCTACCATGTAACGGAACTCCAGCGTCTTGTCAACCGGTACACGCACCTGGACGCTCCACACCTTCGTGGCGGGGTCTTCGAGGTGCATTTGAAGAGCGCGCGTCACCTGCCATTCGCCAAGCTCTGGGCAGCTGCCACACACGAAGACCGTCTCGCCCGGAACGGTGTCCGCTCGCACCCGCAGGTTTAGCACCCGCCCCGAGGTGGCCTCCATCTTCGTCGCCGGTGCAGCCGCGGCGGGCACCGGCAGCTCAGTCCGCCGAGGACGCAGAGCGCCGATAAGTGCACACGAAAGCACCGCAGCGGCACGACACAAGCAGCTGATCGGCCGGCGCTGACAACACAAACGCAGGCACGTGCGGGCGGCGACCCGGTGACGTGAACGCAGCTGTCGGCGCAGTGACGTCACCGTCTCATCCGAGCTCCAGAGTGGCGCGATTCGTCGCCGCGGGAACACTCCCCCGAAGCGGCCGCTCGGAGACGGTTGGCAGCGATTCTTCTGGCTTATCTTTTTCGTTTTTGGAGACGGGGAAGTTGTAGCGTGGGCCATTTTCTCGGTGCGGGCGCGAAGAAAAGAAGGGCAATTGCACACAATACAAAAGATGGGATGCCGAGCAAAATTCGGGGGTTGCGAATCGTTTTTGCGGCAGCACTGAGGAGGAAGGCGATACTGAACCTCCGGTATGCACGATCGTAAAAAGAAGGCAATCGGCAATAGCAGACACGATACTGCAGCGTGACGACCGCAAACCCTTCCCTAACCGTTTAAAGTGGCCATGAAGACGAAATATGGCTTTGTGCAATGTGGAAGAACTGTCTTTTAATAGCTCACTCAGCTCTTTACGATCCATGAAGTAATCGATAACAAATGAGAGCATTATTGAAAAACTTCCATGTATCCAGTGTTTTACACGTTCCTGTAACACATGAATGAAAGCTCGTTCTACGTTCCTTCCCAATTTTGAAACGAGTTCCGGTTACATGTTCGTTTACTGCGAAAGGAACGCGTTCCAGTTTCACTTCGAACATTGGAACGTGTCCCTAGATTAACGTTAAATTTAATTTTTTAATTAAAATATGGTGTCGGATAATCCGGAGGTGACATAAAGCGAGAAATTTTAAAACTCACATGGAACTGCGTATCTTATACGAATACTAACACCGCCGGCAGCAGTTTATCTGGTGATAAAAATAATCCAAAGAAACTCTCCTAGACGAACTTTTTCAGGTAGCACCGGACAAATTCCAGGCACGTCTAACTGCGATTTTGGTGCTCATCTATAATATTGATTGATTGTAGGGTTTAACGCGCCGACGCAACGCAGGTGATGAGGCGCGCCGTAGTGGAGGGCTCCGGATTAATTTTGACCACCTGGGGATCTTTAACGTGCGCCGAAATCTCGTACACACGGGCGTTTTTGCTTTTCGGCTCGTCTATAATAAACGAGCACGAAAATCGCAGTTAGACATGTACAACACTTATGGCACTTTCCACTTCTGTCTTACTAATGCGTAGAAAGGTTTCTGCGCTTAATATGTGCCAATGGAAAGTTACTCACATGCAGTAACATAATTAAATGTCTTGCATGAGAAACGGCGTCGAAAGGAACAATACATAGGCCTTTAAAGGGACACTGAAGTGATATGTAAACATTGCGGGATTACTAGCGCAAATTGTAGTCCGGAGTCCCCAGGCCATGTTTCGACCACTCTAGACGTGTTTACGCGATTTTATTTAGTAGAAAAACTAATTCGAAAATGCTGTCCTCCTCTCTTTACGCTCGCCCATTTTCTGTGGCGTTTTCGTTGTGACGTCAGGAGGGGATGAGCTGGCAATTGGCTGCGGCGCTACTGCACGGCCTTCCCCGGCTCCCCGGCCAACAGAGTCAGTCGGCCCAGCGTTTCGTCCGCCGGCCGCCGGCGGGTCGTCGCAGTCCAGGAGGTTAAAAAAAATTGCTTGGTCGCAATTCGTTCGCTCAGTTGAAACGAAGCCAGGACACGTTTGTGAATGGAAGAATGTGCCTTTCTTACTTGGTTAGTTTGTACCCTGTATCTAGCTCCAAGTCAAGGTCGCTTCACACAAGCGCTGCACAAGCGCACATGCGACGCTTCGCTGACTGGTACGCCAGTAGGAAAATATAAGGCCTCTTGAAGGCGGGAGAAGAGTCAGCGAAGTCAATATAGGTACTAAGGAAATAAAATCAACGGATATTTTTACCGCACAGCGTAAAACTAGGGTGCGGGAAGCAAGCACTTTTTTGCGCTGGGCGAACAAGCACAGCAGTCAGCAGCACGACTACGCATCTGCGAACGCTTTTCCGTCTACGAAATGCAATTGCTAGACGTGAGCTACTGTGGAAACTCGGGCGACGCTTACTGCACGAGCGCAGTACAACAAATATACACCTAAGCTGCTTGAAATGCCAAAACTAATAAAAGTGTACACCGGTGTACAATATTTACCCTATATTAGCCAGGCCTTCGCTTCCCGCTCCGTGGCTCAGTTGTCTGAGGCGCTAGGTATATCACCGTAAGTATTTTGCAAGTCACGAGTTCAAATCCCCGCGGGTACGTGCTTTTTTTTTTTTGTAAGTTAACTTTTATGTTTTCCGCCGATGTTTTCTAGATTGAGTTCACCTTTTTTTGGGCCGCAACGTTCATGGCTACACGAACTAGTTCACAAAACGCGCGCAGGCTGGCACTGGCGCGCTAGCGAGTTCTCGTTGGCGTGCTGTTGCCATAAGCACCGACCTGCTTGCAGGCAGTGGGCACATGCCAGAATGAACAGACCCTTGGCCTGGTGCGAACACGCTTTTTACGATACAGGCATGAGGGAGGCAAGCTCCAAATATGGGGGAAAAGCGCACGACATTTGGGCGTCTGCGGGTACTCGGAGGGCGTTCATGCACTGCGTAGGTCTCGGCTAGTGAATGCTACGACTACAAGCCGTCCTGGGAGGCTTATCTTGTGCATTTTACAGCCGACAACATGGCAGAAGCCCGGTACGATGATTACTGAGATATTGAGAATGCCCATCCAACAACGCCGTTGGTTGTGTTTTACAGAACCGAAACCGAAACCGAAACTTGTTTGATTGCTAACCTTGGGCATCGTCCAATCACGGTGCGGCTCCTCCTAACGTCACAGCTTTATTTGGTGCGGCCGCCGCAAACCGCGCATGGTAGTTTTTCTTCTTTCGCGCTTTGTAAAATAATTACCGATTTGTCAACCGGATAAACGATGAAAAGTGTGCTAATTTGAGCCAGTCTACGCAGTGCAAGCAAAAGCGGGAGCTTGACAAATTCACTTCAGTGTCCCTTTAATGAATGAGGATTCAATGTTACAGTTTATTTAAAATACCTTACAGGCCCAAGTGCAGGGAATTTAGTAAGAGGGTTAGAAAAGTGAAGCTTTGCGGATCATAAAAATTTGCGAGTAACAAAACACAGCTGGACAACTAATGACTGCGAGGTTCGCAATCCAAGTTTAAGTCGAAAGACCATAACAAGGAATAAATAAAAGTGAACCGCGTAGTCACACACGAAATCTGCGCCCAAATATGAGAAAGTATACAGAACACAATCAGGTTAGTAGATAAAAGAAACAACCAAGGATAGCCAAATATGTGGACGCAACGCACAGATCAGTTGCTGTGGTTAGAAATGCGGATAAGGGAAAGCACAGGAAATAAGGCGGAGCATAATCACGTGCGTAAAAAACATTTACACTATAAAATATAGTTGGACACAAAGTGCAACACTAAAAGGAGAAAGAAACAACAACAAATAAATAAAAAGTAATAAGAAAACAAGAAAACACGTGCTGTGGTATAGAAACCACAGATTATTTGGTTCTTCAAGCATAAAAAAGTTAAGTATATAAGAATGTTACAGGGATATGCAGAAGGGACAAAAATGTAGAATGCCTGAAAAAATGTGTTAGTAGAAAAAAAAATGCCCGAATGCATAGTCGCAACTTAGTAAGTAGAGTCCCTTGTTTGAACTAGCAAGAATTGCATCTCGATGTTGCAGTCAGACAGACGAACCCGTTGTTTTCGTCAATACTTTGTTGGTAATGTAAAAGAGCCATTTCACGGAAGCGCTCGAGGGCACTGAAGTGTTGTACTTGCGGAAAAGTGGTTTCAGCCACTCGAAGTTCTTCATCTGCGACAGCGGGTAGTCAACTGGTACCAGCAGGTACCGCAACAGCTCATTCTTTGCCGCGGCTGGGAGGGTCTGCCGCCCAAAGGAAAAGAAATCCTCGGTCGCGGACGAGGTGGCAAAATCTGCGCTGGATGGCTTGGTCACAGCAGCCAGGTCTGTCTTTATGTCGTTGGTCGCCTTGTTTTGCATAAAACTGTCTGGGATCCACGATCCATGATAGCTTTAAATCTTAAGATTAAGCAACTGGCGACAACGAGCGGTCGCTTTCCTTTGACGGGTCCAAACCTGCAAAACCGAACCATTGTAGGTGACCCGGTGACCCTGCAATCCCGGTGACCCTTCGAATGACCTCACAGCGAGCGCAACTCCCCCGACAGCAACGCATCCGCGCCTCGCGCGCACTAATGCGGCAATTACCCCTGACAATATACGGTGGTTTGATGATGATGATGATGATGATTAGTGGCTCTCCCTTTGAATCGGGGCGTCGGTTGTCAGCAACCGACTTGCCTGTTTTATTACGCTTACTTGCCATACTCCCAGCTAAAACTAATAGATTTGCTTCCTGCCTCCCATCTCCCCCTCTCCCCTGTTTTAAACTCATCGCTCTCACCCCCCTTTTTTCTCCCCTCGCTGTTCTAAATTCTCATCCGTATAATTACTCCGCTTGCGTACCCATCCCTTCCCTACTTTTCCTCCACCACCACTCCAGTCTCCTCTTCGTCACCTATATGGCCTTGAAATTGAGGTTCCCCCTCGCGCCAAATCCCAAAGCCTCCGCCAGCGTCGTTTCCCCTTCACCCCGCGGTGGCCGTATCTCTGTGCAGCCCCTGACAATATGGTCTATAGTTTGCCGATCACTGCCGGAGCATGCACATGTTTCATCCTGCTGCCTGTAGCGACCCGTGCATTCCCGCGTTCTCAGGCACCCCGCCCGTGCCTCGAAGAACAATGCACTGCCTCTCGTATTGCCATAGAATACCTCCTTCTTAATTTCCAGTTTCTCTGTCCTATAAGTCTCTAGGGTTTTTTTTCGCTTCCATTATCTGTGCTCACTTTGTCGTCTCTGCTGCCTTTACCTGCTTTTTAACTGTTGTGTAAACCCCCCTTTCCCCTACCGACTTTCCGTACCTCTTGGTCAGCTGCCTGGTCCTCCGTCTCCACCGCGTGTTCACGCTCCTCATATTTATTTATTTATTTATTTATTTATTTATTTATTTATTTATTTGAAATACTGCCAGTCTCTTTTGACACCAGAGCAGGTGGGCATACATAAACAGACATAGACAATAACAGTAGAACCGGTGGGTATACATGAATAAACACGGATCATAACTGTAAGGATACTCGGTACATAACATAACAGTGGTGAATAAACATTCTTTAGGCTGATTAAAAGGAAACATGCAGGTTTTGTTTATACAGCCAGGTGTTCGTTGTTGACAAGAAAATGGAAGTGTGCGACTGATATTTAAAAAAAAAAATTCACAGCATATCCACGGGGTGAATGATGATGAGTGGGCGAAGCTCCTGAGGGGAAATCATCGGTAAAACCGTGACTCTTCAGTGAAAGTTCGCCCACTACATCTGTGTCCGACGTAACGTCTAGAAAGTCTCGCTTAAACCGCGCGTCGGCACTTGGGGCTGAGCTCGCCTTGCGTTTTGCAGACGCCTCACGAGCTCTCACTGCATCGGGGTCTGCCTGCCGATACGCGCGCTTTCTCGCCGCTTCCCGTTCTCTGAATATCCACGAGCATCCAAGCGAGGTGGCTACATACATACGTGGAGGACAGGCCTTAAGGAGCTATTTGGTCCAACAGATCTGAAAATTGTACGTGTCTGAATGTAGCACTTTATTTACATCCAAGTAACGAATATCGAGCATGCGTGTAGAACAGCTTATATCAAATCAGAAAAACAGCTCGAAGAACCCGTTACAGAAATCAAGCATAAAGCAGGAATAAACAGTCCAGAGTCGCCGCAAAAGGATACTTTGCAACACGCGATGCAGGCATACAAAGGCGTAAGGTGTTGTACATTGTGCAGTGTACTGCAGCGTAACGTGAATGGTAACTGGTTAAAAGATTTCCAACTATTGGATGTTTTCCTATTAGGGGCTACTATTTGCGATTCTTAGTAAAAATTAAGATAATGAATTCCTGTTAGTGATAGACGGGCTTAAGCGGATCCATTCTCTAATAGCGAGTGGAAAAGATGAATGCTTAAAGGTATCGGTATGACAGGAATATTCGACTAAATTGCGCGGGTGCTTTTGCCTTGTTTGCCGGGTTTCGGAGAGGCGGATGTACTTATATGCGTCGATTTTATAATGATTGTGCAAGAGTTGACACAGGTACTTTAGTCGCCCTTGTTGTGTTCTAAATTCAAGTGTAGAAAGCCCAAAATCAGTTAACATATTAGTAGGTGAGTCCGTACGCATTTACTTATTGCGTATAAATCTGACGGCTTGCCTCTGAACTCTTTGCAGTTTTGTAATGCTGGTAGCAGTATACGGGACCCAGTCTAAAATCACAACAGGAATGCCGCAAAAACCTAACAAGAATTCCTGTCGTACGACAAAAAACTTTGTTGTGACAACCGAAGTCCTCTTGTTACGACAAACCCATCTGTTGTTACGGCACACATTTCTTTCGTAACGACAAAGTCAATTTTCTCAACGATAAACATTCCTGTAGTCACAACAGAACTGGCATTTACGCTACTCTTCACAATGGCCAATAACAATCAAACCATGTGCAACTACTGATGGAACATCAGGATCACGACAAGACAGGAAATCGGCACGACAGAACCATAAAAGCAGGACAGGAATACGACACACGACAGAACACCAGAATCCCGACACGACAAGAATACGACAAGACGACAGTACGACACGTGAAAATACGACAAAACTACAAAAAATTTTTCTGTCATCTTTTTCGACTGGGGAACCATACGGTTTTGGCGTATTCTAGTACTGCAGCCTTATGTATGTGGTGTAAGCAAGGAGTTTAGCTGATTTTGGCGCAAGCCGCAAACATCTTCGAATATAAAACAGCTTGCGCAAGGCAGAGGACGTAATGTTTGCGATGTGCGAGTCCCATTTAAGATCATACGTTAGAATAACCCCTAAACATTTTGTGTTCATTTACGTTGACCAGCTGCGTGCAATTGATGTGGTAAGAGAAATCAATGGGTTATATTTTCCTTGTTATTGTCATACACAGTGTTTTTTCAGGCTAATACTCATTTGCCATTTGTTGCACCAATTGGGAAGCTGATTTAGAGAATGAGTGAGCACGATATGGTCTCTAGGACTATTAATTTCCTGGTAGATAGTACAATCATCAGCGGAAAGTTTGATGTTACATGAAATTTTTGCCTTGATGTCATTAATAAAGATAAGGAAAAGAAGCGGACCAAGCACGGAGCCGTGGGGGACCCTTGACGTAACAGGTTGCTCTCTGATGGCACGTGTTCAAAGATCACAAATTGAGAATGGTCATCTAGGAAATCTTCAATCCAACTTGTTAAATTTCCGTTTCCAATAATACTTTTTAGTTTTGCGATTAGTTTTGCTGTGGCAAACCGAGTCGAACGCTATAGAACAGTCGAGCAGTATGAGGTCTGTTTGTGTGCGGTTGTTGATAGAAAGAGCAAGGTCATGTACAACTTCTGTGAGCTGCGTTGTTGTTGACAGTCCACTTCAAAAGCCGTGTTGGCTAGGTGATAAGGTTCTTTTAGCTTCTAGGAGCAATGTTAGATGCTTTAGGATGATGTGTTCGAGTATTTTACATGATGTACTAGTGAGGGAGATGGGCCTGGAGTTAGAAGGATCTGTGCTGTCGCCTGCTTTAGGTATCGGTGTTATCTTCGCTTTTTTCCAGTCATCGGGAAGCTTTGTTGATGAAATAGATTTACGTTAAACTAGTCCTAAATACCTGCTACACCATTCTGCATACCGCCTGAGAAATTCGTTTGGAATGTTGTCTGGCCCGCAAGCTTTTTTGGGGGCAAACTTCAGCAAGAGGTTCAGAATTCCCTCATCAGTGATAATTAATGGGTCCATTGTAATACTGTCAACAGATGGGATGCCTGGAGTTTTTGCGTTATCTTTTGTGAAGACTGAGTGAAAAAAACCCGCCCGCATTTTCCCACGGGGGGAACTCGAGTAAATGCGTCGCAGAGTGGTGGGGGTATCGCGTGAATGTTGCGTAATTGGGTATGGTTTGGGAATGTTTAATTGTTATTTCGTCTTTATTATTCCTATTTATTGAATGAAGGAGAAGCGAAGGCAAGGAGTGTAAAGTTAAAGTCTGTCTTTATTGCTTGGTGCCGTCAAGCAAAGCGTCAAGTCAAGCGAAAAGCCAAGCAAAGACGCCCTTGACTGAATTCCGAACGCGCGCTCCGCCGCTTATATACACACCGCCCGCGTTCGAGGGAGAGGAGTACGGGGGAGAGACGTGCATGCGCACACTTCCGTACACAAGCGCGCGAACTTTCCACGCACCCACCACGCCGTTATCACGTGTACACGCCCTGCCGCCGTTACTGTTGAGCGCGACGCAGCGCACGGGTAGCTACGACGCATGCGCGCACAGACGCGCTCCCCCCGCACCGCCGCAGCTGTTGTTGAGAGCGCACGGGGTACACGCGCTCCTCCCGCACCGCCGCACCTGTTGTTGAGAGCGAGGAGGGTACGGGGGAGAGACGCGCACCTGCGCCTCGACGCGACGCGCATGCGCAGTGAGCGTGTGGACGGCGCCGACAACATCGACGAGTGACATCGCGAGCCTAAGAAATGCTCCGCATTTAAAAAATTGTTGTAGAGATTAGCTTTAGTTTTTTTTTTCTTCAGGCGAAAAATCTGGGGTGTCAGTTTTCTGGGGGGGGGGGGGGGGGCGGATATGTTTCCAGAATCTACCCGGGTTATTTTTATGAAGGAAAGAAGCGTTTGTTTGAACTAGTATTGCTCTGCTTCTTTTGATTTGGATTTGAAGTTTTCTATTGCACGTGTCAGGGTAGACGAGTTGGAAGAGTTTGCGCCATTTTTCTTTAAAGATTTGCGTACTTTTTTTAGTTTTCGTTTGGCATGTATGACTTCTCGTGTAATCCATAGATTGTGTCTGCGTGGTCGTGTCGGTCGTAAAGGAATAAAGCTATGTATGCAGTGCGAAACAATCTTTTTGAATTGAAGCCAGAGTGTATTAGCATTTGTGTAGGACCTGCCAGCCGAGTCTGAGAATTCTGGGAATTCATGCGCCAGGTGTGTTAGTATGCAACCGTCATCGGCTCGCTTGAAGTCCGCTACTGGGGTTCCAGTGGATCGCATACGAAAGTGATGCTTGAGCGTAAGCAGGCAAATGGACATTTTGTGGTCCGAGATCCCCTCTACGACGTCAGTCTGGTCTTCGTCGATTTCAAATTGAGGGCTGGGGAATGTTAGGTCTAGGATACTTGATGTTCCTTGCACACGAGTGGGTTGCTGTATGACCTGGCGGAGGTTAAGATTTAGCATGAAATCAATGAGTGCACTTGATCCAGGTGATGTGTAACCCATGGTACTCAAATTTATATCTGGGAGGTTAAAGTCACCCATAACGATGATTCTGCAACCACGGGCGTGATGTTGAAGGAAATCGTGTACATTTGTTATGCACTCGCTGTCGGAAGAGGGGCTTCGATAGACACAGCCGGACACTAGTGTCATGCTGTTACAGAATATCTTGCAAAAAATTGCCTCAGTATTAGGAACTGCCGGAAGAATAGTGTACGAAATAGGTCGTCGAATCAGCAATGTCACGCCTCCCCCACGGGATGGCCTATCTTTTCGGATCGCGTAGTTTGGTGGCACTACGCGCGCGGTGTCGTCGCTCGCCGCGTGGTGTCGTCGCTCCTTTATAGCCGTCCCATCAGGGGGAAGTTGAAAAGGGTGTCGCTTTGCCGACGATCGTCCGTTCTGTTGGCGAAGGCACCTGGGGTGTCGACTGGAGAATGGCGGCGGGTGAGACCGGGAAGCAGCGGCCGAGGACGCGCGGTGCCGTCGAAAGACGGGAAAGCGTCCGTCCCCGCACCGTCCGACGAGGCCACGAGGCGAAACGGGGCGAACACAAGCACGAGAATGCTTGCGGGCGCCTGCATAGCGAAGAGGAGGGGGTTAGGCGACCTTGTCGTGGCGAAGCCACCGAGCCCGGGTACTTAAACAGGTACTTAATACAGGTACTTAAACACCCTCGCGGCCCATTTTTGGTCCTCCATGTCACGAAGTCGCTCCTCAAACTTTCTCTTGCTCTGCGCCTCCCTCGCCTCGAAAGACGACCAGCCCATATACCACTGTACCGCGCCATTTGTAGTTTTGCTGTGGGCCCCTAGGGCCAATCTGCCCACCGCCCTCTGGTTTACCTCCAGGCCCGCTTGGGTCTCTCGTTTCATGCACAGAACCGAAATTCCGAAAGTTAATCCTGGTATCATGACTCCTTTCCAGACTCCCCTTACAACCTCGTATTTGCTGTATCCCCAGAGGGCTCTACGCTTCAGTATAGCCGCGTTCCGTCTTCCTTTCGTCTTAAGGTTGGTTGGTTGGATCCGAGCCTCATGCGCGTACGTGTAATCTTCGTTGTCGTTCAACCATACTCCTTGTACTCTTTCACCAATGGTATTTCTACTTGTTGCACTGATACTGTTTCGTGCTCCGCGCCGTCGTTAAATACCATGATCACCGATTGTTTTCTGCTAAAGGATAGCCCTAGGTGCGTCGCTTCTTCACCGCATATATCCATCAAGCCCTGCATACTTATCCGGTTGTCCGCCATCAACAATATGTCGTCTGCATACATTAGTCCCTGAACCCGTTGTTCCACCTCCTGCCCGTTTTTCATGTATGATAAGTCGAACCCCAGCGTACTGACTTCTAGGTACCTGCAGCGCCGCTCGGACTTATACCTGTGACACACGGAAACGCTAGATCTCCTTTAAACTAAACCCCTTTTCCCACGCCAAAAGACATTTTGTGTAAAGGAGTGGCGCTCCTGACATACAGTTACCCCCGATCTCTGTTATGTAGTTCCCGTAACTGACACACTATTTAAGTAGCGCTAGCAGTTCTGTGAAAAAAGCATGCACACCAATAGAAATAAAGTGCAGCTAAAGATCTTGTTTATTATTTTAGAGAGTAGCCGTGCATTTTATTGTTTTTTAGAAAAAATAAATGGGTAATTTCACATATTTTTATTAAACAGCAACGTTGTAGTGCTTTTTTAGCCTACCGTATTTACCCGATTCTAACGCGCACTTTTTTTTCCGGAAAAATAGGTCGAAAAATCGCATGCGCGTTAGAATCGGATACGAAACCGAAACTGCCCAAACAGTAGAAATTTCGTCCCACACATCGCCATCGCCATCTCGATTTTTCCATAGAGTTAATACATAGGCAGCATACATAGGAAGCATAGGAAACATAGGAAGCATAGGCGCCTAGGCTTTTGTATCGGCGTTCACACAAATCGTCAAATTGTTCCACTTGCGCGCTTGATAACAGCAATGTCAGCAGCGGATATCACGCGTTCAAAACGAGCGGTTGGATGAAGCGTGTGCCTCTGGAGAAGCTCGTGGGATGGGCGTGCGAGGCGTGGGCCACGATCCCATCGACCATGGCTGAACGTTCGTTCAGAAGTGTGGCATTGCGAACGCGCTTGACGGAACCAAGGACGAGATGTTGTGGGCAGCGGAGAGCGACGAGGAGTGAGATGAGTGAGATTACTTCGGGAAATAAATCGTCCGTTTCTCTCGCATTCGTTTTTCTTACTCACAAAGTTCCGTGCGCGTTACAATCGGATGTGCAAGTTTTTAAATGCAGAGCATTTCAGTAACTCACGATGTCACCCGCGTTGACGTCCGTAGTCCGCACCGTCGTTGTCCGCACCCCTCCCCCTACACTATATAAAAAATACTATCCGGCGGCTGGTTTCGATCCCTCGACCCTGCGGGCGGAACGCAATGTACATGGTGCTCTACCCACTGCGCCACAAAGCCGACACAGAATGGGAGGCCACGAACGCGCCTTATATCCTTGACTCATTCAAACTACGTCAAGAAGCTGCTGATGGGCTCGCATAGCGCTCTCTCGCCGCGGTCGGTTCGCGCTTAAACCACATATGTCGTTCGCGCGCGCTCTGGTCGCTAACATCTGTGGCGTGATCGTGACGTCAACATCACGCGTTCGTGTGGTGGCGCGATTTCGGCGCTATAACACTCTCTCGCGAGGGGCATTGGATTCGATTCGACTGGATTGGCTTGGCTTGGCTTGGATTGGTTTGGATTTGGATTGGATTAAAGTGGATTGTGTTGGATTGTGTTGCGTCATAGCCGCGCCACGTTGCGTCATAGCCGCGGCAGGGGGTTCACGGCACGTTTCACGTTTCACCATCGACTTCATCGACAATGTCTACGCTGGAAGAGAAGAGCGGAAATGCTCTGCATTTGATCGTGCCCCTCGCGAGGGGGATGTTTAGAACGGGGGGGGACTTTGCGAGTGCCGTGTAGACAAAAGGTGGCGTCACCTCCAGAAGTACTCATTTGCGCTCTTAGGAATCGAATTGAATACTACTGCGTACACATGGCGATCCCGATGAAAACGTTGATGAGTAGGAGGAGTGGCGTTACACTACGCGGCTGATAGGTAGGCAGTGCAGCCACGTGAAAAAAAAAAAAAGAGGCTGATGACGCTATGGCGTTCGTGCAAGCACCATGACAGAGCCCGCGCAGGCTGAGCGAACACACAGATCATTTTGTCGTCGGAGAATGGGACGACAGGGCTACGCTTAACTGTCTTCATCGTCGTATTCTGATTTCCTACTATACATACTATTGTAAAATTCAACAAGCGGCAACCAGTATAGGCATAGTGGCCCTCTTTCCGATGCCGCCGTAGCATATGTTATCCCGATCGCCGTGGTACAATGATCGTTATGACGACCGATATCCTGAAGGGCGTTATAACGAGGACCACTCACTCCATAAAATGTTCACTACAAGACATTGGCACCACATTCCGTGTCATTGCAGCGCTGTGGCATAGAGTTCACAAGTTAAAAGGGCAAATGAATTCAACCAGAAGTGACATCACTTCTTCAAGTGGTAGAACCCGTGTCGCCACTTGTACATCTCCCCTCCCTGCCTGGCGACCCATCGCAAAGCAGGATACCGAGGACACCAATCGGGATATCCCTGCACGCGTTGCAGGATGTGTGGTATGCCGCTAGAGCGGTTTGTCCCTGTCTCTCCTCCGCACTTGTTTTGTTACTCTCATAAAGCCCCTAGAATAATAATGTACTGGGGACGTCCCTGTGACAGGCGGGCTGGCTGCCTGCAGTGTCACAGCAAGGAGGGGTGTGCATTTCAGTCTATCACCTGGCAGCGGCAGGAACCCTGCTCATGGTGCGCCACCCCGAATCGCCAGCTGGAGAACAGGGGGATTTGCATCGGTTGTGGGAGTCGCCGCCCGAAACGGCTGCCCGCCACAGATGCTAGCCCCCTCTCCCAGGGGACGCCACCCCCCGAACCGCAGCGGCTCAGTGGCTGCATGGCGCGCGCAGCTGCTGGGGCCGAAATCGGGGACCGGCCACCCGGCTGCGGCAAGGGCGAAATTCACCCATTACTGGGTCAATGCATGCGCGCTCGTGTGCTCGTGCTTGTAGTGCACGTTAAAGACCCCACCATGCATGTTGGTGGTGAAATTGCGGAGGCACCGGCCGCCCAGTGCGGCAATTGTAACCAATTAGGCAAAATTCCAGTTTGGGGACGCTGGGTACCTCGATTCGGCAAAATTTTTTCGGTTTTTTGCCTGGAAAATCGGGAGCGCGTTAGAATCGGGTAAGTACGGTATGTTCCGTGCCTAATCTGGCAACAGTGGGCAGATGTTTACAAAAATACATTACGATTTGGCTTGTTTGGTGCAATGAACGATTTATAAAAGTATTATAAAATCGCATTTGGTCTCATTAAGTTCTGAGAAGCTTATGACTTCCAAGCGCCTGCATACGAGGCCGCTCCGCTAGCTGCTCATTTTCGTCCAGGTAAAGAGATAGGCGGACACCCCTTACGGAAAATGCCCGCTGCGTTAAAGGAGATTCTCCTTTGTCGTGTGTTACCGAGGCGAACGCCGTTTCGGTAGCAGTCCTTCTCTGAAAAGGCCTTTTAAGCGCCCGTGTGTCAGGAGTATTAGCCAACCTTCCTCCGGCAGGGAACATATCTATCGGCCAGACGCGCATCCCGGCCTCCCCAGACAAACGAAGAAAGGTGAAGATAATTCTCGCGGCTGTGCTATTCACCCGTCGAACGCTGCGTAAGCTCAACCAGCATGAAAGCAAGCACAAGCTGCGGCCTGCTGCATGGTTCTTCTTTTCTTCTGCCTTTGACCTTGGAGGAAGCACGTTCCGCTTAATGGCGGGCAAATTAGCCATTAGCCAACTTGTAGGAAGAGAAACATAGTAGAGACTTGTGGATTTTGTACTGCAGCCTTGGCATGAAAAACAGCCAAATCCTAGCGAGGTAACGTTTGCAGGGGGAACGCCGTTCCTGCCGTTCCTTTAAAAACCTAATGAGTTACCGTTACAGTTCCACCGGGCCTTAATGGAACGGTGGCGTTCCTCCATTCTTCCTAAAAGGAACTAGTTCCAGGAACGCCGTTCGTATGACACTGCATGTACCAAGCCACAATGAAGTAAGATGGGTGTATTATGAGCCAACACTACAAGAACCTTTATAAGTGTTTTAACTGCACGTTCGTATTCAAGAGATGCCGTTAAGCGGAACTAGGGGCCCCAATGGAATCGCCCGTGTCACGCTTATTAACGGTGGGTTTGGTCGACGGCCGCAGATCGCACGAACAATATTCAGTGACGTCGTAGCAAAATCGTCTGAAAGCCGCTGGGGAGTCGCCACTCGTTCGTATGTTTATTATTTGGTCGATTATCTCGATCATTTCAAGTTTGCCATACAATTGGGCTGATTGTTATTGGCAGGAAGCAGTCCACTGAATGAATGAAGTTTGTGTCTCCATGGCCCCTCTAACGTTTAGAGCAGCCCACAAAAAAACACAGATTAGCCAATTCATTCCGTTAAACATTAGGAACTAAAAAAAAAAAACAGGGTTAATAGTATCTGGCGATTTCAGCGCACTTCGCGCTCGTGTGGTTACACAATGGAGGGAGCCAAGGGTAAAAACGTATCGTTAGAGCGCAACAAAAGAATGGGACGCATTTCAAGCGCTCCGACAGGCAGAAATACGAACGGGGAACGACGTAACGGAAAGCGCGGACGAAGGCGAATAGACGGCACGACGCCGCCAATACGTCGAGTGCTCCGCCGAAACGGTGCCTAAGGCATAGCGATGCAAGTTTTCATAAAATTATTAGGGGAGTGAAAAAAACAGGTCTTATCTTTTTTTTCAGAAAAATATGCAAAAAATTGAAGAAAAGACGATTCCGCACAGATCTATAATAAATTCGACAAACTTCTTAAAAGGACACTAAAGTGAGTATGTCAAGCTCCCGTTTTTTGCTTGCACTGCGTCGTCGTCATCATCATCATCACCATCAGCAGCAGCAGCCTATCTACGCCCACTGCAGGGCAAAGGCCTCTCCCATTATTCTCCAATTACCCCGGTCCTGTGCCAACTGCGACCAATTTATCCACGCAAAAACTTCTTGATCTCATCTGCCCATCTACCTTTCTGCCGTCCCCTGCAACGCTTGCCTTCTCTAGGGATCCACTCTGTTACCCTTAATGAACAACGGTTATCTTGCCTTCGCATTACATGCCCGGCCCACGTCCATGTCTTCTTCTTAATCTCTACTAATATGTCCTTAACACGCGTTTGTTCCCTGACCCAGTCCGCTCTCTTCTTGTCCCTTAATGTTACACCTATCATTTTCCGCTCCATTGCCCGCTGAGTCGTTCTCAATTTAAGTTGAACCCTCTTAGTGAGCCTCCAAGTTTCTGCCCCGTAGGTGAGTACCGGTAAAATACAGCTGTCATACACTTTCTTCTTCAGGGACAATGGTAGGCTGCCATTCAGTATCTGAGAATGTGTGCCGTATGCACTCCACCCCATTATCCTTCTAATTATCTCCGCCTCATGGTTGGGATCTGGGGTCACAACTTGGCCTAAGTAGATATATTCGCTTACCACTTCCACTGCCTCGCCACCTATCCCAAACTGCTGTGCTGTCCCAAGTTTATTGATCATTACTTTGGTTTTCTGCATATTAGTTTTCAGGCCCACAGTTCTACTCTGTTGGTCGAGTGCGGAAAGCATGCTTTGCAATTCGTCCCCCCGAGTTACTTTGCAAGGCAACGTCATTAGCAAATCTGAGGTTACTGAGGTATTTTCCATTAACCCGTACTCCCACCTGTTCCCAATCCATGCAATGTTCTGAATACTTCTTGTAAACATGCTGTGAGTAACATTGGAGAGATTGTCTCGCCTTCTCTGACGCCCTTCCTTATAGGTATTTTACTGCTCTCCTTATGGAGGATGATGGTAGCTGTGGACCCACTGCTGTGGTTGCACTGCGTAGACTGGCTCAAATGAACACACTTTACATCGTTTATCCGGGCGACAAGGCGGTACTTATTTTATAAAACCTGAAAGAAGACAAACTATCATGCGCGGTTTGCGGCGGCTGCACCAACTAACCGCAGTGGCGTCAGGTAAATGTGCTACGTGATTGGACGATGTCCAGGACTAGCATTCAAACAAGTTTCGATTTCGGTTCTGTAAAACAACATGCTTGACATCCGACGTTGTTGTTGGATGGGAATTCTCGCTATCTCAATAATCGCCATACCGCGCTTCTGTCACGTTACCGGCTGTAAAATGCCTCAGATACGCCTACCAGGACGGCTTGGAATCGTAGCGAGTAAGCCGAGGCCTACGCAGTGGATGAACGCCCTCCGCTTCACCGCAGACGCTCAAATACCGTGCGCTTTCCCCCCCCATCTTTGGAGCTTGCCTCACTCATGCCCGTATCGTAAAAACCGTGTTCGCACGAGACCAAGGGTCTGCTGATTCTGGCCTGTGCCCACTGCCCACAAGCTGTCGGTACTGCAACAGTACGCTACCGAGAACTCGCTATAGCGTGTCAGGGTCAGTCTGCGTGCGTTCTGCGAACTCCCTCGTTGAGCAATGAACGTTACGGGCCAAAAATGGTGAATGTTTATATAGAAAACATCAGCCGACAACGAAGAAATGAACTTACAAAAAAAAGCATGTACCCGCGGGGATTAGAACTAGCTAGTTGCAAAACAACACAAGTATCGTTACAGACCACTCGGCCACGAACCAGCGCTGCCGGTGTTGAAAATGTATAAGATATAATGTATAACCACTTTACACTTTTGTTTAGTTTGAGCATTTCAAGCTGCTTAGATGACTTTCTGTTTTATAGCGCTCGTGCAGAAAGCGTCCCACAAATTTCTACAATATCTCACGTCTAGCAATTGCATTTCTTGGACAGCAAAGTGTTTGCAGATGTGTGGTCGGGCTGCTGACCGATATGCTTGTCCACCCAACGCAAAAAAGTACTTCCTGCGCCCTAGTTTCCCGGTGTACGGTAAAATGTTCAGTTGATTTTATTTCCTTAGTGTCCATATTAACTTCGCTTACTGTTCTCCCGCCTTCAATTGGCCTTAGATTTTCCCACTAGCTAGCGTACCAGTCAGCGAAACGTCGCATGTGCGCTTGTGCAGCGCTTGTGTAGAGTGACCTGGACTGGGAGCTTGGTACAGTGCACAAACTGACAAACTAAAGAAAGGCACATTCTTCCATTCACAAACGTGTCGTGACTTATTTTAAACTGAGAGAACGAATTGCGACGACCCGTCGGCGGATGGCGGCTGCATGGCCGGCAGGCTAAACACTGGGCCGACTAACTCTGTCGGAAGGTCGGTGAGCCGTGCAGTACCGCAGTCAAGCCAAGTAATCTTTTCCTGACGTCACACGAAAACGCCACAGAATATGGACGACGATGCAGAGAGGAAGACAGCATCTGCGAGTTCGTTGATTTTTCTACTAAATTAATTCGTGTAAACGCACCCAGAATGGTCGAAAGAACGGTCGAATTGTAGAACGGTCGAATTGTATAGTCCGGAGTCCCTAGGGACTCCATACTACAATTAGCGCTAGTGATCCCGCAATGTTTACAAATCACTTCAGTGTCCCTTTAAGGCGAAAGCGTTAGATTTCTTGGCAAACGTCAAAAGTGAAGGTAGTTTCCCGTGACAACACGCATGAAATTAAATTACGGCTGCTGTAAAAATATTCAAATAAAATTTAAAAGAAACCTATCCGAATTTGAATGAGATTTGAACCCGGGTCACCAAGAGCCGCAATCAAGTGTGGTCAATGCGGCACTAACCTTGTGTCGTGCCAGGATTGAACAAGAATTGTCCGGATGTGTGCTGCATGACCAGTGAACGTGACGTCACAGCAAACACTGTGCAGCAGTGAAGAAGTCTTTGATAATCGCTTTCAAATCACTTAAAAGGCTAAAGTGGCCGATGATTATTTTTTTTCCATTACATTCAAAATACTGAATACAATTGTTTTATGCTGCATCCCAAAAGTCTCATCAGAGCTCCCGCTATCAAAATCGGTGCACGATTTTACGTCAAATTATTGATTTGAGAAATGTTTTCCTTACTGAAGATTCGTCATATCACAACTAATTTAAAGGGACAGACATCCCATTTTTGTGGAGTATATATATATTATTTATTGCCCAATCGAGCAGGAAATTCGACACGTCCCGTGGAACTGAAAAGGCCTCCGTCAACTCCGGGCCCGACACACCCAACGAAGTGGCGTAATATGAATCCTGGAAGACGCCCACGAATCCCAGTCATGCCAAGGAGACATTTCTCTCCCTGAGGGTGTTCGCAAAAAAACCAGGCGTATCCCGAAGACTTTAGGGCCTGCAGGAGCCCTGGACCCCCTTGCCAACGCCGCCTGTATAAACATTGCCTAACGAGTGAGCGAAAAATGGCCAAACAGACACTCTCCTGTTGCTCTCCTACCCTTCCACGCTCCGTAGCCTTCCAGCGTGCTTTCGTGTCCGTCGGCCAGCGCCGCTTCTCGGAAACTATGCAAAATAGTTGACAGTTTGTTTAGCGTTTCCCAGGAGGCGCTCCTACGCCTTCCTGTTTTTCACCATGCCTGTCTGTCGTGGTCTGTCGCTGATAAAACCGCCTTTGCCACGAAGCAAAATCACTTGCGTTGCCGCAGGCTGACGCCGGCTTTACGCGCTAATCTACTTGGATCACAGGCCCCGAAATTTTCTGAGTGGGGCATCCCCCCTCTGTCCCCTACGCATTCCGGTCTTGTTTTGTCCCCGCTGGTCGCACTCCGCATCGGTACGCACTTCTAAAATTGAGGACTGTACTGTAGAAGCGCGCGGACAGCGTACGTGGCGGGACTCTCAGCTCCTTATCCTTTTTTTTTGTGTAATCTTGTGAAATTGTGCAAGCGCATGATACTATTGGAAAGTAATGGTAGAAGTGAGCGCCTGAACAAAAAATGTGCACGCAATTTTTCTTCTCTAAATACTCCAGACAGAAAAATATCAGTAAAATAATGGCTGCCATATCCGAAAATATCGTTTTTCTGTTAGCTACATGTCTGGCCGACAATAAATACGTTCTTACACTACTTCAGTCCGCCTCCGTCAGTTATCTTTGAAAAAATGCAGCAAGTATGAAGCGAGCGACACATTGAACGAGATCCCCAGTGCGCTCCAGAGCTGTCGCCCCGTCGCGCCTAAGATGTGAGCGAAACGGCCCTTGAAGCCCAATAGGCAAGCTGACAGACACACGTCGTAGAAGGGGGTGCAGCGTTCGCGACTCGCGAGCTGTAACGTAAGGCGAGATGTCCGCCGGCACGCGCCACATAGTGGATGAGTGCCTGAACTAAGCGTCCCTACCCTTCCCATTGAAAAGCGCGCGACGCGTTAGGCGATGTTTATACAGGCGGCGTTGCCCTTGCAAACAACCACCTCCTTTCTTAGGCCGCCTCTTCGTTCAATAAAAATTTATAAATACACATACTTAATCGATCAGTAGTTTCGGCAGAATAAAAAGTCTTTACAACTACATTCACCGCAAAGAGCGTGCAGAGGCAGCGCAGGGGTGACGCATTAAGCCCTTTTTTGACGGGTTACGTTAGCACCGACGGCAGTTTTTCGCACAACGAGCCACTTGAACCGAGCATGAGTCGCTCGTGGTTCGAATCTCACCAGGGAAGGTTGTACCTGATATTCGGCGGAGCTGTTAATAGCGACTCGAGCCATGTCTCGTAAATGCTTCAAGGTCGGATCTAGCACGCGTGGTATAGCACGCAAGTACGACAAGAAGGGGTAAGTTGTGCAGGCGTGCAATGCAGCGAGGGAGCCAAATGCCAGAAATTTGGTGCTACTGCAAGGGTATCGTTTTTCCCAAATTCCACACGGGAACTTGATATAGCAGCCCATAACCTTTTCACTAACGACACCATAAGGCTTCTGCATTCAAGCCACATATGCCTACTGAAGTACCCCAAGGAATGTTTCCCGCAAAGTTGTTAAGCTACCTCGGCCGGGACCTCGCGCGTTTATTTTCCATCTCCACAATACAAATTTAAAATTGAAATGTAATTTTTATTATAAATCGCCAAGAACACAGAACAGTGTATACGCTGGCAGCGTAAGAAAATTACTTAGCACTTTTTTCGTTTCTCCTCAATGCTCATCTTTCCCCACAGGCGTGTGTTCTGAGTACCGACCCGGGGCTGTATACCAGAAACAAAGGAACACTGGCCTGAACTTAATTACCGGAAAGAAGTTATGCTAACGATTCCTACGAAATCCGCGTCCCACAATGCCAGCCTTGCTTCGCCTGCGACGCGGGCGTGTTGGTTGAGGAGGTGTTGCCTGGTCCACCAGAAGCCTTCAAGCCGACACTGGTGGGATGGAAGCCGGTCCCAGGAAGATGTAGGTGGCATACATTTGGTGGCGCTCCGTGCTGGCAATATGTACGTGGCGTAAAAGCGAAAGTTCCACAAATTGAACAGCACCACAGGACTACTGCCACAAGCGGTGTCACACACCCCATTGTCGCAATGAACCCGCAAAAGACCGTTCATTTCCAGCGCTACGGGAGTGTATCAATAACGAATGGCGCTCTTCAGGCAGGCTTACCAGGAAAACTGGAAAAAAGCACCAAAAGCACCCAGCGCCAAAAGACGAGGAGGCAAACACTCTTTGCGGCTAGGAGCTCCCCACACTGCGCTGCGCCGCCGATGTCGCACTGTTGACGGGCAGGGTCACCCGTGGAACAGCTCTTGCTTGCCGCCTGGAGGAGAGCTTCACTCGAACCGGAGCATATGTGGAACATACTCTCATGCTCGGGAGTGCGCGTTATCAGCGTGTCCAGCTTGTCGTAGATGACACCGTCGACGCCCTTCTCTTTGAGGTTGGCGATGGTCTCGGCGTTGTTGTTGTCTTCGCCCCAGCAGAAGAGGATCAGCTTGTGCTGCTTGACAAAGGCGACGAGGCTCGGGTGGCGCCGAAGCTCCTCCGTGTGCACGTTGATCCCCATGATATGAATGCAGAGGGCAAAGTAGGTGGCCATGCGGATGCTGGACGTGCGGGTGTCCAGGTATGGTGGGTACTTGTCCGTCTGACCCTGGGTGAGGAACAGCAGCGGGTACTTGTTCTGCTTGAGCCGAAGCATGGTGCAGATATCCGGATGGAAGCAGGAGAGGATGATGTAGCGCTCGCCGCTGTAGTCGAGAAGCGTGCGCAGGATCACGTCCACATACTGGTTCATGTCGAAGTTCAGGTCCACCTCCCACGTGCCGTCCCGAAACTGCATGGGACACTTGATCTCGACGTTGAAGCCGACAGATGGCTCTACGGCCTCGAGGACGTGCTGCAGGGTGGGAAAGGGCTGGTTGTCTTCGAGGTCGTCCTCGTGGAAGTCGTACTGATCGATCCTGTGTCCCGCCGGCGACAGCTTCAGTTGCTGGAGCTGAGCCATAGTCAGGTCTTTCACGGCCAGCTGGAGCTTTTCCTCCTCCTGCAGCGGAGACTTGCGCTTCTTCATGCAGATGCAAATGTGGTAGTCATGGTAGACGACCGGGACCATGTCCTTGGAGAGCTGCACATCAAGCTCCACCATGTCCGCCCCGTGCTTTGCCGCATAGTTGAACGAGGCCACGGTGTTCTCCAAGACGTTCTCAACCTTGTCTGTGCGCCGCGCATTTCCCGAGCCCCTGTGGCCCACATCCAGCCCTCGGCTAGTCTTCCTCCAGAACTTGGAATAGGTCTCTCGGCAGTTGCAAACGTAGCCCGCTAGGGGCCTGACGATCAGGTACGATACCTGCAGTTGTCCTACAGGCTGGCGCTGGTTGCCGGTGATGGGCACGGTGCAGGTTCCAAAAGCGCCCTTAATGTTGCTCGGCAGGATGTAGCTGAGGCCGATGTGCTCAGGAATGCCCCCCTGCTTCGTCGCCGGGTGCACGTAGAAGTCCACCATGTACGCAGTGTGCGAGGGATCGATAACCTGTGCTTGAAAGATGACAAAGTCATCGGGAACGTAAATATTTCCAAACTGGCTCTGCTTCTTGAACGCACAGTCGCCTTCTTTCATGACAGCTATTTCAATGACCGGCCACTTGACACACTCAAAATCCGAGATGTTGCTGGGATGTTCGCTCTCTTCCCCAAGTTTCGTGGCGTCGCTGTTTCGGGCGGAGAGGTCCATGGGCGTCACGCGGTAAGAGATAGGCTGGGACTTGTACTTGCTTCTCCACATCACTACCGCGCCGTCCGACATCTTCAGGTGCACCACAGACTCTGTCGTGAGCCAGCCAGGTTCTACCTTGTCTTCACCGTCGTAGTTGCCGAACACGTCGACGGCGGCATCCTGGCCAATGGTCATCTCGTTGACACTGAGCGAGCGTGGTTGCATGGCTGTTTCCCACCGCCGCACGATGATGTGGCCGTTCTCGAGCACTACGCCTACCATGTAACGGAACTCCAGCGTCTTGTCCACCGGCACACGCACCTGGACGCTCCACACTTTCGTGGCGGGGTCTTCGAGGTGCATTTGAAGGGCGCGCGTCACCTGCCATTCGCCAAGCTCTGGGGTGCTGCCACACACGAAGACGGTCTCGCCGGGAACGGTGTCCGCTCGCACCCGCAGGTTCAAAACCCGCCCTGAGCTGGCCTCCATCTTCGTCCTCGGAGCAGCCGCGGCGGCAGCTCAGTCCGCCGAGGATGCAGAGCGCCGATAAGTGCACGCGAAAGTGCCGCAGCGGCACGAGACAAGCAGCTGATCGGCCGGCGTTGCCAAAACGAACGCAGCCCTCTGCGGACGACCCGCTGACGTGGGACGCAGCTATCGGCCCGCTTACGTCACCGCCTCATCCGAGCTTCTGAGTTGCGCGATTCGTCGCCGCCGGAACACTCCCCCGAAGCGGCTGCTGGGAGACGGTTGGCAGCGATTCTTCTGGCTTATCTTTTTTTGTTGTTGGAGACGGGGAAGTTGCAGCGTGGGCCGTTGTCTCGGTGCCAATGCACGGTACAATTTTATCCCAAGCATACTGGGCGCGAACAAAAAAAAAAAAAAAGGCAATTCCACACAATACAAAAAATGGGATGCCGAGCAAAAGTCTGCGGTTGCGAATCGTATTACGGCAGCACCGTGGAGGAAGGCGATACGAAACCCCCGGTGTGCGCAATGGTAAAAAGAAAGCATTATGCAATATCAGACACGCTACTGCAGCGTGACGACCGTAAACCGCGTTCTAACAGTTTAATTAGAAAGGAGGGGGAAGGTAGCCTCTCAATAAAGTGGCCATGAAAACGAAATATGACATTGTTCAATTAGAAGAACTGGCCTTTAATAGCTCACTCAGCTCTATCCAAGCCATAAAATAATCGATAATAAACGAAAGAATTACTGAAAAACTTCCTTGTATCAAGCCACGGTGAAATAAGATGGGCGTATTATGAGTCTTTTATGACAAAACTCTAAAATAATTTTCATCAGTGTTTTCACTGCACGTTCGTATTCAAGTGATGCGCCAATAAACGGAACTAGGGGTCCCACTGCAATCGCCCGTGTCATGTTTGTTGGCGGTGGGTTTGGTCGACGGCCGCTGATTGCACGAACAATAATATTTCTGTGACGTCTTAGAAAAATCGCCTTAAAGCTGCCGGGGAGTCGCCACTCGTTCGTATGTTTATTATTTGGTCGATTATCTAGATCATTTGAAGTTTCCCATACAATTGGGCTGATTTTTTATTGGGACGAAGCAGTCTACTGAATGAAATTTGTGTCTCCATGGCTCCTCTAGCGTGTAGAGCAGCCCACGAAAAAACACAGATTATCCAACATATTCCGTTAAACGTTACGATCCAAAGAAAAAAAAACAACAGGCATAATAGTAGTTGGCGATTTAAGCGCTCTTCGCGTGCCATGTTGTTACGCAACGGAGGCAGCCAAGGGTAAAAAGGTATCGATTATGCGCAACAAAACAATGGGACGCATTTCAAGCGCTCCGACAGGCAGAACTACGAACGGGGAACGACGTAACGGAAATGGCGGTCGAAGACGAATAGACGGCACGACTCCGCCAATACGTCGAGTGCTCCGCCTAAACGGTGCCTCAGGTATAGAGATGCAAGTTTCATGTAATTTTAATGGGCGTGAAAAAAAAAAAAAACAGTTGTTCTTTCATGTTTTTTTTTTTCAGAAAAATATCAAAAATTGAAAAAAAGATGATTCCGAACAGATCTATAATAAATTCGACATGCTTCTTAAGGCTAAAGCCTTAGATGTCTTTTCAAGAGCGAAAAGTGAGCCTAGTTGCCGGCGACTACACGCATGAAATTAAATTACGGCTGCTTCTAAAAAATAAGTAAATAAAATATAAAAGAAACCTATTCGGGTTCGAATGGGATGTGAACGCGGGTCGCCAAGCGCCGCAGCCAAGTGTCGTAACTACAGCACTAACAATGTACCGTGTTTTTTTTTTGTTTTCCACATGGAAAACATATTGCACTACATTGTAGGAAACGATATTTACAATACATATTTACAACTATGTACACACACAAATCAGTTGGTTACGCACACATACAAATGAGTTGATTACAGCTGAAAAACAAAACTAAACACAATTAACATTATGTACACGTTTACAACGGGGGCAACATTGAACAAATAATAAGGAGGGGATACCAATCAGGGCGAGAATCATTTTGGTCATGGACGTTTTAAGATTAATAATCATATGGCAGAAGTGTGCTATGGAAGAAACCATAGGCTCGGGGTGCCTATCCAGCATTCGCGTTTTCCATAAACTATGCAGAGCGATTAGAAAAAAAAAACAAGCATATGCCAGGATGAAGCAAGAATTGTCCGGATGCGGGCTGTACGACCGGTGAACGTGACGTCACAGCAAACACGATGCAGCAGTGAAGAAATATTCGATAATCCCTGGCTTACGCCTTAAAATCACACACGAGACTAAAGTGCCCGATTAACTTTTTTCCGTTAACATTGAAAGAATATAATTGTTACGTGCTGCATTACAAAAGTCCCAGCAGAGTGACTTCCGCTCTCAACATTTGCGCGATTTCACGTCAAATCATTGATTTCAGAAAGAGTTTTCCTAAGTTAAGATTCGTCATATCACAACGAATTTCCCCGGAGAACCTCTGTCTATTTTTTTTCAGTGTTATCTTGGTTGAAAAAAAAAAAAACGAAAAAAAGAACCCTATTTTTTCTTAATGCTTTTTTTTTCAACTGCTCACATCTCTACTCAGAAAGCCGAGCTGTCAATACGCAGGACGTCAGATTCCTACAAATGTGGCCAGGAAAATGCAGCCCACGTGAGCACACAAAAACACAACACGTTCCTCAGGAGGCAAAGAGAGCGTCTGGATGAAGACATGGAAGACTACGCGAACCAGCTCTCGCGTCAACACATTACGCGAGACTTGCGAACTTACAGAACTTCATATGTAATTGCCGCAAACATACCCGCCGCGGTAGCGCAGTGGCTAAGGCGTTGTGCTGCTGAGCACGAAGGATGCGGGTTCTATTTCTGGCTGCGGCGGCCGCTTTTCTAGTGGAGGCGAAAAGACAAAAAACGCCCATGTGTGCGAGATCTCGGCGCGCGTTCAAGATTCCCAGGTGGTCAAGATTAATCCGGAGCCCTCCACTACGGCGCGCCTCATCGCCTGCGTCTGCGTCGGCGTCTGTAATATCCTATAACAATCAATCAATCAATCAATCAATCAATCAATCAATCAATCAATCAATCAATCAATCAATCAATCAATCAATCAATCAATCAATCAATCAATCAATCAATCAATCAATCAATCAATCAATCAAGCAATCAAACCCATGGAACGTCTCGCGCAGTTTCGTCGACTCAGACAAGAATAAAAAACAGCCCAAACGTTAGGCAGAACACCGCACGGGAACAGTGACACGAATGGGGAATACCCAGAGATATCAAGGACAGTTCTTATTACAGCATATTGTTGTGCTAGTTGGTGCTGCAGCTTGGCTTTACAGGCCAAGGTACATAAAGGTTTTTTACGTTATTAGTCCGCATGATCAAGAACGGTCAAAAGTGCAGCTGCCATGGCATGTCTTCATCACAGGATTCCCAAGAGTTTCGTCGCCTAGGTTGCTGAAGGCTGTTTTTTTCAATGTTGGCCTTGATAGCGGTAGCCAAGTCATTTTTGAAAAAGATCAAATGTAGCGGTACCCGTGAGAATGACGCCCCTTTGCGCTAAAGCATCGTGGCTTGTTCAAGGAGGGGCGCGCACCATCAAAAATGTAGCCAACAGGGACCGAGTACTGGTAATCTTTTCTGCCCGTCGCAAGTTGGCTAGCTTGTGCTCCAAGATCCTCAAAAGTTCAAACAAGGCCACAGCATGCCAAAAGAAGCATGCTACACCATTTGTACGTTGTGCAACTGGGGTTCCCTGCTCTATACCACTCACTTGCGGGAAGGTATAGTACGTATGTGGGCCCGGCCGGCCGTTGGGTCAATGACCGCTTGAGGGAGCACCAGCTATCAATGAAAAACAAAGCCGGTTCACACTTTTCACACCATTGTTTTACCTGTGAAGACGAACCATGTCAGCCGCTGTTGAATACAACTAAAGTGCTGTGCAGAAGTCGGGAAGAAGTCTCCCGCGATCTCATACGGGCCTTTTTTTATTCGCAAGAACCGTGAAAAATTGATTGATTGTAGGGGTTTAACGCGCCGACGCAACGCAGGCGATGAGGTGCGCCGTAGTGGAGGGCTCCGGATTAATTTTGACCACCTAAGGATCTTTAACGTGCACCGAAATCTCGTACACACGGGCGTTGTTGCTTTTCGCCTCCATCAGAAAAGCGGCCGCCGCGGCCGGGAATCGAACCCGCTACCTCGTGCTCAGCAGCGCTACGCCTTAAACCGTGAAAATTGTGTGAGGGCAACTTTTGTTAGTTTGTACGGCAATAAGTTTAAATTTTTAAACAGGATGGTGCATCGAAAAAAGAAAAAAAAAGGGACTGCCTGCGCGCATGTGTAAGAAATTGTATTTATTAATGTTGGTAGTCCTAATAAAGCTTGCTGTGAGTCTGCGCCCGCCCGGTCTCCTTCGTACTAGTCCTGTCTTTTACGCCCAGTTGTTCTACTTAAAAGGACAAATATGCCCGCCGAATGTACCCAAAGATTCAGCTCAAGAACTACGCGGGAATAGACAATACTAAACTAGACCACATCCCTATCCATCACCTTAATGCAGCACTTACGCACTAAATCGTCACCGGGTTGAACAAAATAATTCCTAATCTTGAGGACGAATCCATCGATGCGCTGACCATATACGTGGAGGAATTTTGGGACTAGCCACTCATCACTTCGGTGAAAGGTTGCTAAATAGTCATAAAGGTAAAGACAGAAGAAACTACACCTTTAAATACTCAGAACCACGTATCTCAACTACGTTAAGGAAAACTCCTGGAGCAAGTGGTGCTAGAAGAATTAAGGAGGGTGCATAAAAACAGCCCAGATAACGCAGCACGATAAAAAAATTAAAACCGTTCCAGTCAACGTGAGAGCTATCGAAAGTGCAGGGCAGTGATTTGCCAAAGGAGCTGTGGCGCCGTTATCCGCTCATTGCTACCACCCCTCACGCTCTTTGCCTCGCTCTCTCACTCCTTTCTGGATTAATTGAACAGAGGTTTGTCCAGTACGATTCAATTTTCCCGCCTTCGCAGTGCTCGAGCGCTCTCTGCCTGGAGCAGCGCGAGCGGGAGTTCGGTTTTTCTAACAGCGAAGCTGTTTATCGTAATTTTTCGAGTACCGCAGTTAAAAATACCAAGAAATTGCCGAGCGCGTGCACGTGAGCGCGAGCCTCGCGGCGATCGCCGGGCAGTTAACAGAACCAAGAAAATGCCCAGCGCTCGTGCGTACGTCCTCGCCTTTGACCACCCAGCGTCTCCTACCACGTTTGTCAAGCCAAGCAATACCCCCCTTAGGGAGATTGAGCCTAGTATTGGCAAAAAAAAAAAAAAAAAAAAATCTCCAGCGTTCGCCGTAATCGTGGCAACATTACTTGCTCGGAACGACAAAGACGCGTCATAGCGTACGCCCCCTCCAAGGCGTACGCCCCTTCAAGGACCCAGCCTGAAAGAGCAAAGCGGTACGGTGGAAGCAGCTGACGGCCTTGTCTTTACCGGCCGACGACAGGGGTTTTAGCTGGCAGCGCCGGGCAGCGCGGCTGGGAAGTCTTGCCCACGACGGACCGCATCGCAGCGTGGGGTGTGGCACCCTCCGACGGGTGTCCACAGTGCGGGCTTCGAGAGACCCTGCAGCATGCGATCTTCGATTGCCGGGTTGCAAAGTCCTACAGAAGTTGTTAACACGGATGTTTGGACACAAAGTCGGCGCACGCACTAAGTCACGCGACGCGTTTGTTCCGTTTTTGCTGTGCATCGGTGCCCTGATCATCTGGAGAAGGCGCGGCGGCGCTCAGAGCGAGGCCGCAAAAGTTCATATTTCCCATGCTACGAAAGATGCGTTCTCGTCTATTCGATCACCTGGAGGCTGAGCTCGCCGCGCTGGGGGAAGAACAGTTCCTTCAGCGGTGGTCCGCTCGGTTTGTCCGTGTGGTAAAAGAACAAACATATATGGCTATTCTACCCAACTGATCGTTGTGTTGATGGTGATATTTTGTTGGTAACTGTCGGTGTTGCGATATACAGTGAACTGTCGGTAGTGGTTATAGTAGTTTATGCACTAGTGAACTATGGGGAGCTGTAGTGAGTGGTGTGATAGAGTCGTGAATGTGATACAACATGTAGTGTGCATGGTTCCCTGCTTGAGAAACCTTTTAATATGTTGTCGATTTGAATCTTTCCAAATAGTTATTTTTTTGGTGACCCGTGTAGTATTCAGCTTACAGGGTCTTTGCTTATCGGTTATGAAATTTTCTTTCCGGGTTTCTTTTCAAGGCCTCTGTTTAGTTGCGTGACGGCGCGGGGCTCTGTTTGGGTCACGGACGGAGCAAGAATAAGATAGGAGGGGAAACGATGCTTCCTAGAGCGGCGAGATAATGTCACACGAGCTCGCCATCTGCGTCATCTGCCGCTGGTGAAGAAACTGCGCGGCCGCCGAGATCGGCATTTAAATGCGCAGCCACGGGATGAATTGCGACCGCTATCACTTCGTCCATCAGACCCGCTATCCTCTCCTTTGCCGTCGCAACTGCGGAAGTTTGTCGGCCGCCTTGTTTTTCGTTGTGATTAGCGAGCTTTAACTGACCGTTTTTCACGGTCCGCTCAGCTCCGATAACTGCGTGGTGTAAGCGGGAAGAGATGGAAGGAAGGCGCGCTGGCTGGGGCGGGGGCCGAGCGCAAGCGCGCCGCAAGCGGGCCGACAACCGTTGCACTTTCACATTCTTCCCCTCGTGCGGGGGAATTGCGTGTAGTCCGCTTGGCGGCGTACGGCATTAGAGAGTTTTAGCTGATCGTTTCTGACGGTCCGCTTCGCTCCGATAGCTATAGCGGGAGCGCCATTACGCATGCGTAGCGCGCAGGGGCGCTAGCAACGATACCGGAGCGGGGCCCTGCTCCCAGTGGCGTAACTAGACAGGGTGGCGCCCATGGCAAATATATTTTCGCGCCCCTCATGATAGTAATGATAGTGATTATTGTTATTGTTATTATTATTATTATTATTATTATTATTATTATCATTATTATTATCGTCATCTATGTTTAAAAAAGGCAAACTGGCTGTTTTGGCAAAACGAATGAGTGATTTTTTGATTGATTGTTCGCTACAGTGGACTATAGCCGTCAGGCTTTTCGCATGATTTTTTCCCATGATTTTTTCCCATGCTTTCCCATGATTTTTTTTCGAGGGGGGGCCCAACCCAAGGTAACTTTTCTATGCAAATTAGCGAAGATGGCGGGGGTACCCACTGTTACTAGTACAAACACGATGAACGCCCAGCGTTTACCATAAAGGCACGTAAACCTGCATAGAGAAATGAAATTGAGTGTATCCGCCCTTGTGATGGAGGCGAAAAGCGAAAGCACTCGTATGTTCGAGATTTCTGCGCACGTTAAAGATCCCTGCGCAAAGTCGCAAAGTTTGAAAACTTAAAAAAAGAACGCCAGTAATAAAAATATTTACAGGAATAAATACGCGTACTGCACAGTAACTATACAATCCCTCAGCTTAAGGCATATTTCCGTTGCATCCCACACGTTATATGCAATCGAAGTCGGCAGAAACAGAAGTGCATGAGGCACTCGAGAGTTCAGATCTCTGTGGCAAACCTCTTGCGCTTCCATATTTTTCTCCAAACAAAAGCTGTGGCTACTAGTTCTGAAGGAAGGAAACAAAATGCTTGGTAAATCGGAGATGTCATGCGCCTAATTCCGTGTGTTATTACCCTAAACACCCTCGGAGTTCGACGTTTAACGGTCTGCACTGAAAGCATCAATGATTCAGGCCTCGGAAATTGCAATATCGAGACGCACTGCACTGCAGTAAATGTAGATAAAAAACGGTGACAAGCGCCAGCGTCTCAGCGCTTACCTATGGCAGTTTTGTAAAGAACCTTGTTATATCCAGGGATGCGCCTTGTCGCTTCCTCGGCGTCGCAGCGTGGCTTGTCCTGCAAGGCGGGATGAGCTTCTCCTCTGTCCTCTCGTTCGGCCCGTTGGGGAAGTAAACTCGTTGCTCTCTGCCGACACCTTGACGATACTCCGACATCGCGAGACTAAGCTATCATATGTACCCGGCGTTTGATAACCTCTCTAATACAAAGACACATTTCGCAGTCCATTTTTTAAGCCGAAATTTCTCTCGGCCAGAAGTCTGGTTGGTCTCCGTCGCGATGTCCGGCCCGGGTTCATTTTCACCGATCACCCGCTGCACACCCGTCTCTCTCATGTTGACCATTGGCCACCTTGACTCCGTGCCCTTCCCCGCCGAAGCCCGGTGTTCTCGAGGTCTGTTCATAGGAATGCAGCTCGAGGTCCGTAAACCCGCCAGTAAAGTTTGGTTCGTTGGTGAGGTGGGTGGTGTCGTCGTGGAGGATGGTGAAGGACCCGATGATGACACGAGGCAAGTAGATGATGAAGAAAAAAACCTATTTGCACTTATTTACAGTAGACGACGAAGCATGAACATAAGATAACACAAGACAATGAAAACTGGATTACAATTAAAACGCGCCGCAGCGCACAAAACGGGTATCGCGGCATGATGCCAGATGAGGGCCAGGGGCCAAAAAGGGTGCCGAACCGCCGCACGGTTGGCGAAAAATTCGTGGAGCTCTGGCGCCCAGAAACTGCCACGAGAGCAAGTCTTGATGCGACCGCTCTTGGCCGCAGCTCTGGACAAACTCAGCAAAATTGCGCATGCAGTCGCAAGCGAAGCAGCCCCCACACAGCAACACACGTACCAATTAGGATTTTGACCCCCCCTCCCCCCTGTCCGCCGCCCCAGAAAGTCGGGGGGAAACGAGTCTTCCCAAAAGCCGCGTCGAAGGTCGCCGGTAAGGCCGTCCCAAAGGGCTGCCACTCCGCCGACGGCTTGGGGGACACGGCAAAGCGACGAGAAGGGATGAGGGTCATCACCCGACGGGGTCCACCGGCGCTGGCACCACTACACCGCCATTGTGCATAGCAGCGATTAACTACAATGACTGTCAATCAACAGTGCCGCTGTCACTGCCTTTAGTTGTCCAAAGGAATGCCGCCGGTGTTTCTTGCCGCCGTACAACTGCAATGCGCGCCTTCACTTTGTCACCCTGCCGTCGCCGGGCTTTGTAACGTTCTTGCGCTTCCTTTTTGAGCGACCCTTCTTGTCCAGAGGGACGCGCCGACTGTGGAACAGGGCTTTTGTACTCCCACGGTAGCTTTCCTAAGGACCACTCCTAAGGGACGTTCTCGCTAACAACGGAAGCGGCCGCGCCCCAGGGGCGGCGCCGGATAATGCACGAGCGGGCTCTTCGGACTGCGGAGGTCAGGCACCCGCCATCAGCTCGAGGCGGCTGGCCATGGGCCCGTGGAGGCGCCGAGGAGGCTTCGAGGGGCCTCCCAAGGCCCCTGCACGCGAACCTTGGCGCACGCCTGCGCGGCAATTTCGAGAGCCCTAGGCAGCTCCAGAGACGTTCTGGCTCCAGGGAGTTTCCTCTTCCCTCCTTGGCGAAAATTTAATAATCTTTTCTCTCTCTCTCTCCCTAGGGAGCGGGCGTAAGTAAGAGGCGCGGTGGGGGAGGAGGAGGAGAAGAAAACTTTATTCACAAGTGGTCGGAAGCCTGGCACCGGCCTAGGCTGGTAGCGACTTCGTTGGCTCTTTTGACCAGGACTTCTTGTGTAGCCCGGTCGGAGCTACCCAACGCCTCCCTCCACTGCTCGCTGCTGGTGATTAGAGGGAAGGGGTCTTGGGGGCACTGCCATATGGAATGACTTACGTGCTCCCCACACAGGGCATGCTGACGAAGGGAATTCTGTCGGATGGATGTGGTGGAGGCGAGCTCTGCTTTGGAAGGTGTCCGTTTGCAAGAGCCGCCAAATACGCGCCTGGCTTATCGTAAGGGATGGATGAGGCGGGGGAAATTGTCGACGCGAGAGGCGGTAGTGCTCTGTTATGTCATTAAATGTGATCAGTCGGTCTCTGGCGGAGCGCGCCCCGCCGGGCGATGGGCAAGCATCCCCTCGCGCCACTCCGCTCGTCGCCATCCGGGTCCAAGCCCTTGTGTCGCCTTGGCTTGTTCGGCGGACGCTGCACACGTGCGTGAGCCGGACGCTGGAAAGCATTGCGTAGAGAAACACTACAGCGGGTTTCTCTGCGGCAAGCAGACTTCTTATCCTTCTTACCGACAAACGCAAAAGCAGCATTTCCACGAAAACTAGTTAAAAACGCGCTGTGAGTTCGGCTCAGGGAAGGAAACGGTTGAGCCACAAACACCAGACATGAGCGACAGTATCGGCCGACACCACGGCGCGCTAGGATGGAGGGATTTGTTGAATGTTTAAAGACAAAAATTTTCTTCCCCACCAAAGCATATGCGACCCGAGCCGCTGAAACCGCCACCCTGGCGAAACACGCGATAAGTACTGTCGTCAAGACAGCGGAAGCACCGATTGCAGACGGACAGGGCAAAGGGGGTGCAACGAATTGCAAGTGGCAGGCCGGCAGCAGAGCACGAAGCCAGTGTACAGCGGTACTGGCTTCCGCGTAAACGGAGCAAACAAATCTCGGCTGTTTTTTTTTTTGTTTTGTACGTGGACTACCAAATGAGGCGTCTTTTTTTCGAAATGAACCTAATCCACAAACCAAAACTAAGTCAGAAAACTGCACTGCCAAGAAAATCCCGGCAACTTTCCTCTAAACAAATGTGGCAAATAAATAGTTGAGACAATTCCCTGCAAAAGTGTACGCAGATCTTCGCGTGGAAAATGGGCCAAGCCCTGCTGGGGCACGAATCAAAATCAGCCAAATTCATTTGCCAATGGGATTTTCGCGTTTGGTGTGACGTTTTGGCTGTTTTGTGCGTTTTTGCATCAATTTTTTTTTGCTTTTGAGAGCTGTCTTATCATGAGTTCTGGCAGCAATGAGGAGATCGGCATATGATCTGCCGCCACACGTCTACGACAACGTGAACGGAAGTGAACGAAATTAAACTGAGAGGTGTGATACTATCATTTATTCTCGTCTCCCTCGTCCTTACGAGTAAATCTGGTTATTATTATTGTTATTACTACCATATTCCCATTACGTACCTAAGAATTAGCTGCCTCTTACAAACCATGGCAAGCCATGGAAGATAATATGAGAAGGCTCTTGTGAGCGTTTTGGAAATGTAATGGCAAGGCAATGAAGAGCCTCATGAGTGTTTTCCGGCGTGCCCAAAAAAGTACCCTACGAAGCCATTCGAAAAGAGCTGCTAATGCTGCCAAGAGGACTCACCCGATCTTCATGTATAGTTGTACTGTTCTTTAAGCTCTGTTGCATGTTTATTGCCTTTTTTGCTGAAAACTTTATGAACCGTTCTTGAAAGTCGATTCCAATAACGTTTTCATAATAATGCCGCACCAACTTGTCTGTTTCAACTGAGTACGAGCCAAATCTGAACTTATCCTAATATCGCTCAAATTCTCCGAGTAATTCTTAATTACTTGTCGCTATAGATTTCCCCTAGCTGACATGTGAAACATGTCATTTAATAGTTCTGAGAGCACTGCATTTAGGTCCGGTTCCAAACTTTCGTTTTTTCCCCTCCCTCAAATTCCCCTTAGGTGGATTTGGCTCATTTCGAAAAAAAAAAAAACGCCTTAAATAGCTATCAAGCCCTGGATTCATATGGCAGCGCTTAAGAATGTGTGCGAGGGGAGAGGAGAGGTGGCGGGGGGAAGGGGGGTATGGCCCAAAAAATTTCGGGGGGGGGGGGGGGGGGGGCCCGGGCCCCCCCTCTGGGTACGTCCCTGATAGCCGTCTTAGCATATGTATTCATCGTACCATAGCCAGAAGTTCACAAAGTTCGAAAGAAAGGTGAAAGAAGAAATGAACCTTGTCGGTCACCGGTTCTCGTCTCACTTTACATAAAATAGGGCCATGAAATGTATTGCTAAAATGGTTTATTGCAAACTTCATATCTGCATACTATGCGCACATTTTTTTATTCATGCTAGTGATGCGTTAAAAACTCATCTCGGCAATCCCTGTTGCCTCCTCGTCGCATATCACTTCCGTTTGTGATGCCAGTGCTGATGCCCACCGTCCGCAAGTTGCCAAGAAAAAAAAGTGGCTCCAATCCACGCTGTGGAGGTGGTTGGAAAGCAAATCCTTAAACTACACCCGCAACAATTGCCCATGCGACGTCACTTGGATTCACACACGTGGCTCTACAAAGAGTGAAACCAGAGATTCTGCCACCCGTTACATAAAATTCGCGGGGCGGCGTCACGAACGCAGCAGCGTCTGCCACAGCAGGGCTGTAGTGCGGCGGATGCCGCCGCTGTAGCCCGGCCGTGAGTCGGCGGAAGTGAGTGAGTGAGTAAAGACTTTATTGAATCGCCTGCTGTGGTGTCCCTAATGGAGCACCATGACGGGGCCTACGTCATCCCGTCAAAGACCCTCTATTTGACAGCCGCCTCTCTACTCCCCTTGAGGTCCTTCAGCCGCCCCTGAATGGGGGCCGAGCCCTCTCGGCTTTCGACCGGCTTCTGCCTTTCAAGGGCAGCCAGGGTCAGCTGGACGGCCTGGAAAGAAAACGGCGAGGAGCGTCTTTCGAAGGGTGAGACAGCGGAACCTAGTTATCCTAATGTGCTAGCTTGGCGCTGCGGCAGGAAATGGAACGCAACTGCGCAAGTTCAGGAGCGCAACGCCTTCCACTAAGCATTCGCGGCGGGTATAGGTTTTGATGGAACACGACCATAATGGTTTGGTGTAAATATAAAAGAGGATCCATAAATTCTACAGGACGTGGTTCACCTCGCGTTTTAAGAATACCTGAAAAGGATTAATCTAATTGTAAGGGTACACATTTTAAAAGCGCCACCCATCCCACCGCCAGCTTCTGGAATACAAATGAAAACAGAAAGCACATGCATACATGCCGCACGCACACACACTGGATATCATCTGGGGTTGCCGCCTGGACTGCGTACCTAAGTATTCACACATCTGTGGCGCCGCTTCGTGACAAGGAAAGCAGTAAGGGAAGCAAAAAGGACAGAAACTGATCTGACAGTCACATTGCAGGAAAAGAAGAGGGCTGAGGAAGACAAGGACGGACAGAGGGGGGCGTATACTGGGTGCGTGCTATGCCGGGAGGTGCGCCCCGTGTGTGTCCCCCGACATTGCGCCCGATGTGTGATCCCCTCTTGTCGTCCTTGTCTTCATCAGCCTTCTTCTTTCGCTGCAATGTCGTGCCAGCAAGCCCATACTGGTGCTCTCTTCAACAGCGACTTTTGCGGCAGTGCCGCCCCGCTGCGGTGACATACGGTAACCCGGTGCCACTTTTTTCCCTCGGGCACATGTTGGGAGGACTCGGCTCGGCGCCCCCTCTGAGTGGCGCCCAGGGCACTTGTACCCCCTTGCCCCGCCCCCCCTTAGTTACGCCACTGCCCGCTCCGCTAGCCGGGGCCTCTTGGCGGACCGTTGCGGCAGCTTACGTTACCGCGGTGCGGAATATCAACATGGCTGTTCCGCGATGCGAGCGCGCTCCCGCGAACTCCGTTTCTTTAGTTGAAACGCGAGCGCCGAAATCGCGAAAGCTCTTCCGAATAGGCAAAGGTGCCACACTCCTCAACGAGCTTTTGTACGGAAGCGAAAAACGTCGAACGAAGCGCGGGGCTGCTTCTATGCAGCGCCGAGAAAGACAGCCGTGTCTTGGCTGTTCCAAAGTTTATCGGCTTCTTTAAAAATTTTAGGACCATTATAGCGTGTAAGCGACTACATTGTATTAAAATGTGAATAAGGCACCAAACACGGTACTTTACATTACTCGAGCGACCAAATTTCAATTCGTATGTTTACTTTGCGATGACGAATTGTCTTGCACACGCACAGGGCACAACCAGTGACGCAAATCTTTCCCCTTCGAGGGAGATACGGTTATCGCTTAGATAAAGGCCTTTCTGCCGCTGACACGCTGCGGTTGTGCCTAGCCGGCCGTCGGGAGCATAGCGGAGCGTCAACAACGGTCAGCTAAAAATTCCCCCGCATTTCCCGAGGGGGAGAATGTGAAAGTGCGAATGCACGGTGTCGGCCCGCTTGCGGGCGCTTGCGCTCGGCCCCCCCACCGCCCACCGCCTCGCCGCCTTCTCTTCCATCTCTTCCATCGGGTTTGGTAGTATCACGTGTACAACACGCAGTTATCAAGCCGCTATAACGCGCTGAGTCGCCAACGCACGCCGCTGACGACGTAGTATTTGAATGCGTTAAAGATATAAGGCGCGTTACTCACACTGATATCAGCGTGGCGTCCGTGGCTTAGTCGGTAGCGCGTCGCGCTGCGGCCGCAAAGTCCTCGATCGAAACCTGGCGCCGGATGCTTTTCTTTTTTAATATAGAGGAGCACTGCGGACGGCCGACGCCGCCGCCCGCCGCCACCGCGGCGGTGGATGGTTGGGGTCGCTTATAAAGTGCATTCGCACTTAAAAAAAGTTTTAGCTGACCTCAGTCTTTCACTGTCCGCTCCGGATAGCAAGCGGAAGCGCCAATTGCGCATGCGTGGCGCGCTTGGCCGCGAACGGCATTCTCCGGTTGCGCTGAGAGTGGCCGCCGATACCGGAGCGGAGCGTCGAAAAACGGTCAGCTAAAACCACTGATCTCCACTTAGTTGCTGGATGGCGCTTCGCCGCTGTCGCGGGCGGGCGCGCGCACGGCCACCGGAAGTTCAACGGCTCGTCCCGGAAGTCAGGCGTCTGCTACGCTTCTCACCGCTGATAAGCGTCTTCATTGGCACATTTTGGCATGTTGTTCTCACTTTATTGCATTTTGGCTATACACATCGCGTTCAGATCGCAACTTATGCTATACCGAAACATACGACGTTAATATGAAGCAGAATTTAATTGCAAAGGAGAACGAAAATGTCACTTGGGTCTTGGTTTGGAGGAGACGACGCAGCTCTAACGGGATTTATGCTAGAAATTTATGCTTAGTAGAAAAAAGAAAACAACGTGACGGCCTGGCGTCAGGCTGTAGCCGAGTTCGTGCCGCCCGTTCTGTCAAAACAGTTGTCAGTAAAGTGGTCACTGAAGAGCCTGCTGCCTGGGGATGGAGAGCTAGTTACACGGGCACAGTTAACCACGGTTAAGCGACCGCGGTTAGACAAAACCGCAGTTTGCTGCGTTACACGACAGACGAAACTGCGGTTACCCCGCTAACCATGGTTAACGCAAACTGAGCTTGGCCCACCTTCAGTTCGGTCACGCTAACCGCACTTTCCGCAGCTCACAATCGCAAAAATCAGTTCGGACGCAAGTGGCGGCGCATCAGCGGAGGCGAAAAAAAAAATCACCTGGCGTTCGGAAGAGACAAGGTTCTCAAATAGCGGGCGCCCCAAAGCTGTCCCCAAGACGCGCTTGCGTTCTTTGCATCGCTCTCGCAATCAGCGCGACTGCCCGTCAGCAGCGGCTCGTTTCCCGATCCGCCCGACCAACTACGACAAAAGCCGTGCTAAATTTGTAAATTCCGCGCGTCGTACGCCAAAAATGGATATAGCCGGCAATCTTGAAGCGTTTTCAGCACTCGGAAACGATCGGCGCGCGCGTCGACCGGGCCTGTAAACACGCCGGCGCGCCTGCCCGCACGGCACTGCTTGCGGCCCGAACCGGCCCAGACCACGGCAGCAACAGCTTATCGCATCGCCGCTCTTCGAAATCAATCTGATCGCGGAAAAGAACTTCCGCATGAGAGAAAATGGATGTTAGTGCGGTGAAAAATTGTGCAATGAATTGTAATTCACAGTTGTAGAGATAGCGGTGGTCAAATATATATCGCGCGGCTAAGCTGAAAGTTCCCAACACCGAACAGACCTAAGCAAACCAAGGCGGTTGCGAGCTGTTGGGGAAGCCCCTCTTCTCGCCTCGCACGAGTGCGTTGCGTTTGTGTCAGAAGCGAAAGCTTTAACGATATTTCTTTTTCTCTACACTGCTTCTCTTTTGTTTTTTTATCGTGAAGTTAAAAGTGTTGTAATTTATTTTTGTTGCGCTCATAATCAAGGGACTTCGGTCACCAAACTTGCAATTTCGCGTGCAACATCCAAAACCGCAGTTTGCGATAACCGCGGTTAAAGTTTAGTAACTCCAGTTAAACTTAACTGCGGTTACTTTCGCCGTGTAACTAGGCTATAAGTTTGCCACCCACCGCCGGTATAAATCCGGATTAGAGCGAGGGAATCTGCGTAACAAGAGCCACAGCTTAAAAACGACACTGATTTGACAGTTGCGTTTCGCTGCGTATCACGCACGTCGTACAGAATATTGTAATACTTCCAAGTGGAACGTCTTCCCAGACGACTACTCTGATCTGCTTGTGCAGTTGACGGCGCAACAGGCAGGCATTTTTGGCAGAATGCGTGCGAAACCAGCCCATGCATAGCATGCGCTATGCTGGAACGGCCCGACTTCCGGGACGAGCGCTCGAACTTCCGGCGGCCGTGCGCCGGAGAGCTCGAAGCGCCATCCAGCAGCTCTAGTGGAGATCAGTGGCTAAAACTCTCTAATATCTCCGGTTGCGCTGAGCGGACCGCCGGCACCCGCACTGCGGGAGACGGTCAGCTAAAACTCCCAATTAGAGAGTTGTAGCAGAGCGGAGAACCGGCCCCGGTACGCACCCGGTATGTCTACGCATGCGCAAAACCAGTTTTTTCGCCTCGGCGCACGCGCAGTGGCGCCGGTTGCATACCGGGTACCGTACCGGGACCGGTTCTCCGCTCTGCTACAACTCTCTAATTGGGAGTTTTAGCTGACCGTTTCTGATGGTCCGTTTCGGTCCGATAGCAAGCGGGAGCGCCATTGCGCATGCGTGGCGTGCTAGGGCGCTAGTGGCGATACCGGAGCGGGACGCCGCTCCGCTATCCGAGGACTCTTAGCGGACGGTCGCGGCAGTCAACGCTGCCGCGCGGAATTCCAACACCGCTGCCCCCCGCGAGGGGAGCGTGCTACGGCGAACTCGTTTCGTCAGTTGAAACACGAGCAATGAAACCGCGAAAGCACTTCCGAATAGGAAAAGTGCCACACACCTCAACGAGCTTTAGAAAGAAAACGAAAAACGTCGGCCGAAGCGCGAGCGTATTTTTATGCAGCATCGAGAAAGACAGCCTTGTCTTGGGTACTCCAACGTTTAGCGGCTTCTTTTAAATTACTTAGTACCATAATATACCGTGCCTGCGACTGCATTGTATTAAAAAGGAGAAATAAGGCACAAAACATGGTATATTACTTTGTTTGAGTGACTAAATTGTCACTTCTTATTGATTAATTTTGCGCCTCGTCCCGGTCCGTTAGTGTCCTTTAGTCTGTATACATAGCGCAATTGAACATGAAGAACCACCAACTAGCCCCATTCTACGTCCTTTTGATCAATTCTTATCTTTACTTTAAGGTAAAGTTTTGTTTTACACACGCACAGGACACGACCAGTGACGTAAATGATTCCCCGTCGAGGGAGATACGGTTATCGCTTACCTAAAAAAGCTTTCCGCTGCTGACGCTGCGGTTGTGCTGAGTGGGCCGCCGATACCGGAGCGGAACGTCTAAAACGGTTAGCTAAAAACTGGTCGCTCGCCCGCGCTTGCCGCAATGCCGCAATTTTCCGTTTTTTTCTCCTACGTATTCTTGCTTTGTGGTTCGCGTCTAATACGCCGCGTTACTGCGGTGGTTAGATAGCGTGACCGCGGACTAGCTACGACGACAAGCCGGGCCCCTACAGGGTTCTGTACCATCGCCTCCTGTATTTTACAATGCCAAACGCATCGCCCGCTTTCCAATGGGAGTGAAGGGCACACCTGCAGTGTCCATATGTCGTAAGGTGGGGCCCCGAGCTAGGAGGCGATGTCTGTACTTGATATGTGCCGGGTTATCAAACACGAAACACCATCATGGACTGGGAAAACTGCTTCCCGCTCGACAACAGGGCGATTATCGGTGTTGAACTCGCCAAGGATTCTGACAACGGCTGTGTTCGAGCGATTGTCTTGGACCTGGAAAGACAGGGGTGCGAAAAGGTGTATACGACTACGTTAGAAATTATTTAAATCATGGAACGGCGACAATTTTGGTCGGAAACATCGAAAGGAGAATTCTCGGCGTTGGAAGCCCGGGGGTCCGAAACTCTCGGTACTTGATGGTCACGTCCCAGTGGTCACGTTTGCTCGCTTCAGTAGCGGCATTGGCTTCCTGACGCTTTTTTCGTTGTCCACCAGTATTACCCATTCGTCGCTGTCATTACCACTGCTTCATCTGTTGCCGCCATGTTCTGGCTGCCCACTACAATTTACAAGGCGTTCAAGCGATGACGGGCGTCAGGGGACGCGACGAAACGGCATGTGATCGGCACGTCGAGGCGGGTCGTGTTTCGACTTGGAAGTCTGCCTGGTATCGTCGGTAGCGTTGCCAAAACAGCGCGTTCTCCGTACACTCCCTCGTTCCCTGCTGTCCTGTTGCTCTCTCTGTAGATGAACAGACACCAAACATTTTGCGGACATGCCCCATCTGTTCCTCACGCAATAAAATTTACCGGGCCTCGACACTTATTAACAACTCCTTTACTGCTACATTGTATTTGGGTCTCTTTTTTCGCTTCCAATTCTTTGCCTTTTGGCGCGATTGATTTCGACTGGTTCGTTTCTGCTACAGCGTGTCTGCGTCTCTTTCTCCGCTTTCGCTAACTTCGCCTTGCGGCGCAAATAAACGTCAGCAAACTGACTGGCACACGCCACACCCTCCCTCAATCAGAGTTCTACGCGGCTCGTGCGCACCTGTTTTACTCACGGGCCACCACGCGCAGGAATCACGCTACACGCACGTTTGGTCTCTTTCAGGTTTGAAATTCCCCTTTTTTTTAATTTTGTAAAGCAGGCGGTGCTCCTCGAAACTCCCGCATCCTGGCCAATCTGCTAAGTGTATATGTGACAAAGGAACAACAATAATGACTTTTGTTCCACCGCTTCAACATGAGCGTGTGTGCCTGACATTTAAAATATGTGTCAGTTAACGTACTGACATTGAAGATCGGGTGTGATTTTAAAGGTCTTAGTGATAGTATAAACAAAAAAAAAAAAGGCAGAGATAGCACAATGGTAGTGTATCAGGATGCTACTGTGGAGACCCCAGTTCGAATCACTTCGGATCACACACGCTTTTTAATTTGTTTACTCCTCACAGCGGGGGCTATTTTTGTTTCCGCGCAATAACCAGGACGGTTCTTCGCAGAATGAGGCACAGTTCTCGCCTTAAAGGAACAGACATCCGATTTTGGTGGAGTATATTTTCTTTATAGCAAATGAACGGGAATTACAACACCCGAACTCGAAGCGTTTTGCTAATAGAGCCTTAGAACTTCTGAAATAGGAATTTTCAGATCTTCCAGCCATACGTGTCACACCAAAAGGTATGCTCGCAACCATGGCTGTGACCCGTGCGCCAACTCACTTTTAACTGCATGTGAGAATTAAAAATGTATTTAAAAACTTGTTTCCGGCGAAAACAACAATAATGTGCAACCTTTCCTATTCCTTCATGCCTTATTTTGAATCACCCGATGAGGTACACGGAATTGTTTGGAGACGTAAGTTTCTGTCATGTTTAGGTGCACTACGTGTCGCCAGCTTTCTGACTTCAGAAAATATAGTGCAATATTAAAATTATATCAACCTGTTTATTTGAAAATCCCTTGCGGTTAACCCAGTTTATAAAATGCTGGCTTTCATTGGAGCTAGACGGCATGCACTCCACAAAAATCGGCTGTCTGTCCCTTTAAAAAGAATTGCGAGGGAAATAAGGCCACAGATAACTGTCTGTGCCTCATAGGCAGCTCGTGCGAACCGTAGTTTACTTGTCTCGAAACGAATTCGAAGCGAAACGCCAGTTCGCTAAAAATTAATCGAAGAACCAATAGTGGATCTTCAAGAATTGGGGAACACCATGTATTCCCTCTCCCTCGCAAACTTGAAGCTCGGCCTGATGTGCACGCCTTTTTACCCGGCGTTTCTCGCAGGCACGTCGCATACCGTGCCAGCCGTGTTCTGCGTTCTAAATTCCTCAATGATCATTTTTAGCGCTTCAGCAGCGGCATTGGCTTCCTGACGTTGCTGTTGTTGCCCAAGGGTGTGCTCATTTCGTCGCTGGCAATCCTATTCAGACTATCTATCCTCTTTTGCTGCTTATTCCGGCCCGCACTCGCTGTACACGCAATTTTACAACACGTAAGCGCGTCAAGACGCCATGCGACGAGCGCGTCAAATAAAGGGTAAAGAGAGGGACAAGCCGCTACTATGCTGAACGCGGTGAGAACGCAGGTCCAGCCAATAGCGTCGCTGACTGGGCTGACGTAACCCATCTCCGCACGCGCTTTCTATGCTCTTCTCTCGCTCTCTGTCCGCGATTCGAGGGCGGAAAGTTTTGCTGTCGTGCCATACTATTATTCACGATTATATAACTGCTTCGAATAAGTTTCGAAAGAAATACAATAAATGACATAAGGAGGCTTTATGTGCTGTACAGTTTACGAGCAGTTTGATGTGCTTAAAAATGAACTCAGAGATGCCTTATGAATTCTATGCGTTCGCATGCAAGAGCGGCTTAAAAAGCAGTTTAATAACAGCTTAATGACAGCTGTTATTACAACAGCTAAATAACAAGCTTAATAAAAACAGCTTAATAACAAGCTGTTTTATTAAGGGCAACATGGTCTATTAGGAGCTTTGCACCTGGAGTTGCACTTACCATGTCGTTGTCAGCCAACCATGGGGGACAGGCTGCTATAAACTCAGTCCATAATCTATTTGAATACGCCATTTCCACGCCTATGCTATTTTTATATCTTCAGCTAATAACAGCCTACCTGAACGAATATTTAAACACCTATAGCTAATCTCAAGTGCCATGCTTATCCGGCGCTCCGGCGCTTTCGGGAAAGCATTTCCCAGAAGGTTGCATAAATGAAGGAAGTAAGTGTATTCACCACTTAAGTTTCAAGAAAAATCAAGCCTATGAATATTGAGTGATACAAGACAGGTAAGATCGTTAACGTACGTAAGAAAGAGGAGGGACCCCATAAAAGACCCCTGAGGAAGCCGAGATAAAACCTTGGCTCAGCGAAGAGTCGTTCCCATTAGCAGAAACGAATTGTGAGCATTTACTAAGAATCAAGAATTAGCCCAATCGGGATTGCTATTATCAAATTTTCAGCATCTCAGATAGTCAAGTAACAGCGCATCACACGCGTTGTAAAGCGCTTTTGACAAATCTAAAGAAAAAGAAACCCAGTCAGCTATAGCGGAAGTCTACATCATTATAGTTCATCTGTGACGCCCGGAAGGAGAGAAAAAATTACACCATCTTCCCGTAGGGGAACCCTGAGTAGGAGGCGAAGCAGCCATGGGGTCGACTGAAGTTCCCATTAGTTCTCAGTTCGCCGTTTCCGTTGGCGTTCAACTTCGCGTGCCTTCGTTGTATCAGTAGCTTCTTGACGTAGTTTGAATGAGTGAAGGACAAAAGGCGCGTTCGTAGCACATGCTCCCGTCTCGGTTTGTAGCGCAGTGGGAAGAGCGCCACGTACCTCCCGTTGCGGCCGGAGGGCCGTGGGATTGAAACCGGGCGCCGCCTATTTCTTTTTATAGTGGACTGCGCTGACGTCAGCCCAAACGCTGACGGGGCTGAATAGACGCGCATGCGCAGTAGAGTGCAGATGGCGGACAACGACAACGAGGGAGGGAGGGACACAGCCCCGAGCATGAGATGCTTCGCATCTGAAAATCGTGCGCCCTTATAGCGGCTTCCGTACAACTGTTTCAGCGACCTCACAATAATGCTATTTGAGAAACGAAGATTTTGATTTTGAGCTTATTTATAGAAAAATATTTCGACACCGTGGAGCTGTTATAAGTTAGGTTCTGATGGCCGAACTGCGTGGGTTGACAGGGTTTGTAGAAAAAAGTCGCTTCGGCAAAATTGAATCTTCCAATAAAGCAGTCTTACTGGTGAATGATCCGTAGCTTTAATCTAATGTAGGTATCTTGAAAAAAAAAAAAATCATGCTGAAATTGTCCGCTAGAATGGCTCTATCATGCCACCGATGTTTCATTTGCTTGTCATAATTAGTTAACCGTGAAGTTGAACGAATGAATGAATTTATTGAACTTACACGTGAAAGGAAAGACCACCAGCAGGGGCGATTTGTCACACCTAGGGGTGGACACCTGAACGCCTGGCGGTGGGGTGTTTGGGCGAAGAGGGTGACAGGCAGATAGAGAGGAGAGAGAAAGAAGAGAGTAGCAATGAAAATAAGCTAAATATCTCTAAAAAAGAGAGAAAGAAAACACACACACACACACACACACACACAAGAAAAGGTTAAGAAAAGCAAAGGCCGTCAGTTCTTCAGTGTTGTCCCAATTAAATCACTGTGCCGGGTAGTGGAGAGCGTGGAGGATTCCCGAGGCGTCCAAGCAGGAACTAGCCGACGGCCTCGTGGACTCCTTGCCGCTCCCTGGCATAGCCCGGCGGCCACAGCAGCTAGTCCAGCGGCCGAACGCCCTGGGGGGCGGCCAGCAGCTCCGGCCTCCCTGCCACAAACTCCGGGCTCTCGAAGAGCAGGTGCGGCGGGGGCTAGATGAGGCTGTAATTTAACGCTACAGAATTCCCTCCTGCTGTCAATACATGGAGGGAGCTGCGGAGGGAGCTACACCTGGGCTATCAGGTGCGCCGTGGGGGAAGGCTCTGAGTTAAATTGTACACTTGAAGCTTTTTAACGTACGCCCAGTTTTCGACGCTCGGCCGTTCTTGTTTTTCGCACCCCACAAGGAAAACAGCCACCGGGGTGCTGTCTCACTGGCGTTCTTGGGCTTAACAGCCACCGCGGTGGGTCTGGAAAGGAAATTTGACAGTGTGCTTGAGTCACATCCGTAACAATAAAAATTCGCGAATTTCCGCTCTTGCGTTGCTCGGGTTATGTAAATATATGTGTGCACTGCATGCACTGCACATTCAGTAAAAGCTCGTCATAACAAGGTCCCCACGCTACAAAACTGACTTCGTTGTAAGCGATACTTCGTTAAAGTGGAGATGATCTGCTCTGAGGGCAACGCAGTGGATGCCATGTAGCACTTCAAATCAATCGAGCATTCCGAAAATGGCCGCGTATATGCTCCATTCGTTGCAAATATCGACGAAAGAGATAGTTGACTGGCTCCCCTGCCAAGTAAATGCCTCCCTTCTATTTCCCGCTCACCTCTCAGGCTGTTCCTCTCCTGTCTCGTTCCTCCAAAGATAACACGCTAGAGGTTTGCTCAAGTCAATTCAAATTCACCGCGTTCCACTACTCCAAGTCGGGTGCCTCGATGCCAGCGCTGCCGTACGGCGGAGATGTGCGTGAATCGAGGCACCCTACTACAGCGTTTATGGAACCACGTTGCCCTACTCCAACAGCGTTCCAAACGGAACGTGGAACATATGCAACCTTTTGTTACTGTTGCCATTTCATTTCTTAAATACCGCCAGGAGCTATCGTAGCGCAGGCAACAGCAGGCGACGGTTTTCTGGAGTTGATGTAGTATTTCATTTGCTATCGCAAAAACCAAGCATCCATAAATTTTTTAATAAAGGGGTACTGCAAATATCACTGATGCATTGATTTTCTGCCTTATATTTGCGTAATGCCTTGCTCTTGTTCCACAATGTTTAAAATTAAGTATGAACATTGCCACCGGACAGAGACGTTTGTATTTGGCTGTGGGTATATAAGACAATTACGCAGCTTTTGATTAACTTTGGCTGCTTGGCTGAATCGAGTCGCAAATTTTTGAAGCGAATGGTTTTGTATCCTTGTTTCCCTCGCATGTTAATCTTCTGGTTGTAAGCAACTCTAAATTGTTTGTATGTTAATCTTTTGTCTACAATCAACTTGAAACTTTTCGTGTGTTTCTTTAAGTGTCTGTAACTGGCAGCCTTCGGGCTCGGTTAGTTTTGTAGCCACAGGCGATGAACTTGCTTAATTGTTTCTGGTTGTTGCGTTGTATTATTGCTACCAGGATGTCTTGATAATAAATTTATCCTTTGAAGACAGACGGACAGCCATACAGACAGACCAAAATTTCTGCATTGAAGTAGCTTGAGAAAGACTATCGTCTTTAATAAACCGATTTTGGTATAACTAGGGCTGCTGTGCATCGGAGGTGCAGTAGGCTCAGCTACAGCCTATTGGGGCGCGGTGGCTCCGCACTCATAGGCGTGAAGGCAGGGTTGGGAAGCCGCTCCTGGAAAACAGCGCACTGGTTAACCAGACGGGCCTGCTTAACAAGCACCCATCGCAGTGAACAACAAAATAGACAGATACAGCTCAAGTGTAGCGTAGCGTAGCCGGAAAAGCCCACGGGCCGCTGCTACTCGGACATACAAGCAAGCCACGACCGGGGAAGCAGCTTCTTGGAAGCCTCGCTCGCTCCACTTATATATGGTCGTTAGAACGCGTGCTGTCTGGCCGGGCGCCAAGGCTTCCTGCTCGCGGACAGCTGAAGAGGCCGGCCTCGGTGCGTCAAATCGACGTGTAATTACCCGCAGAATCGTTAGACTAGGCTAGTAGTGCATTGATGTGGGACTTCTTTGCGTTTGCAAGCCTCCCCGTGCATATTCGTTGGCGACCCTGTAGTATAACCGCGCCACGATTGCCGCGCGCACGCTCAGGCATCCATTAACAAGGTTATCCCCCTTGGGAAACACTGCTAGTATCATTTTTCATTCCGGCACGCGGCAACTGGCCGTCCTAGCGTGATGCTGCAGCGTCCACTGACCATAATAAGATAGAGACAGTCTAGAAAGATGATCGCAGGCCTTGCCTTCCACATGACTCTTTCGGCTCATCTGCATCCCTAAACGTAGCCAGGGATCCGCCTCTTTGCTGTGCTGCTCTGCAGATTTTGTAAGAACTGTCCTAACGTGTGCGGCTGCGCTGCGTTGAAGGCGTATCATATTCCGGCAACACGACAACGCTTAATGCGGTGCTGTAGTCTTATGTGCGCAACTTAAGTGCGATGCGATATGCTCTGTATAAAAGATATCACCGAATTAGGAAATGCGGGGTAGGTGGTGTTGAAATACAGCTCCATTATAAGCGCATCAAAGCCATGAGGTGGCAATGCCACAAGACGAGACAGACCATGGTACCATTGTTTTTCGCTTCCAGCGTTAGACTCTGGGCCTAGTTTTTTCTTTCGCTTATTAGCTTCTCAATCGCATCACAAAGTTAATTCTAGCGTTCCCTTCCGTCGACAACTTTCTCGGAAAAACTCAACTTGCTTTTTAGTAGCAGAACTGTTTAGGCCGGCACAAATTCGTCCGGGGTAGACAGAAAATCTCGAGCGCGTGCATTGCGGCGATCGCTCGGCGTCCCCAGCGCGAGGCTCCTGGAACGACCTTCGCGCAGTGGCTTTAGCAAAAACAGAGAAAAACAAAACAAAAACAAAATCGAAAAGGACAGGTAGCGTGAGCGCGTGTCTGCTGCGTCCGCCCACAGGGATGCCAGGTTGGGCTATAAATAGTTAATTTGGACTACTTGTTGTTTTAGTTGGCAGCAAAAATTGATGGTTGGCTATATGGCTTTTTTGGGCGGTTCGTATTTTTTCTTGACACATCCTACAGATGTAGACAAAATGCCCCTTTTAGGCTGGCTCGCAAAAAAAAAGTAAACGAATCAATCGCAGTTTTCTATTCTAATCTTAGCCAATTTTACAGTTTAAAAGTAATGGAAGAAAAGCTTAAGAAAATATGAAGTTTTAAATGGTTAATTGTAGTTATTGCGCTGAGAAACAAGTTAAAAAATGGCAGCATCTCCACTGCGTGGATGGTGGCGAGAGTGCGGAGTACGGGGACTCGAAATGACATCCAAATTGCGCCCCGAGTGACATCCGATTTGAGCCGTGAGTTGCACCTTGATTATTCCATTCCCTAAATGAAACTGCAACTCACGGCGAAAATCGAATTTCGGTTGATTTTCGCTTGATTTTCGCTTGGTGGTGTGCGCGCGGATAGACGCGGTTGGACATTGAGAGGTCCTAAGGTACTCCGCACCGTTACAGGCGAGGGAGTAAGCCGTTTGACTCTCGGGTACTGACTCACGGCTCTCAGTGCCATGGAGAGCCGACTGTCCTATTTGCAGACAACCCGAAACGGTGGAGCATGTCTTTCTTCATTGTTGGGCCGCAGTGTTCCTATGTCCTCCAACGGAATCTTCGGAAAGATCCACTTATTCCACACGGCATACGTTTTTTGTGCATTGTTGGCGTTCGCGCGTGGCTTGGCTTCGTTGTGATGTAGACGCGCGACCAACGAGACAGTATTTTAGGGAAAGTGTGTCACAGTTTGTTGAAGTTTAGAGAGCGAAGAACTCTCCACCAGAGTGGTTGTCTAAAATTGAACCCCTAACTACACTTAGGGAATTTTAAATTACAACACCGGCCCTAGGGGGCATGGTGGCATTACTGTGATTTTTTGTCTGTCATTGTACCTCGTACCTGCTGTTGTTGTCAGAGATTGGCAATAAAGAAAAAAAAAACGGTCGTAGCCCATAGGGTAAAACGACTTGCACTACCTCATCCTCAATCCGACTATTCGCAGATGATTGTGTAATTTACCGTGAAATAAATAATCCTAATGACTGCTCAGTACTGCAAAGTGACCTAAACAGCGTTTCCTCTTGGTGTGATGACTGGTTAATGACACTGAATGTGCGTAAATGCAAAGCTATGAGAATTACACCTAACCGCAACAACGGCATTCGCTACCCCTACCGACTAAAAATAGCTCTCTCGACGCTGTTAATACGTACAAATATCTTGGTGTTCATATAACTAATAACCTGTCGTGGCAAACGCATGTTGATTACGTAACCAGCAATGCTAACCGCATGCTTGGCTTCCTGCACCGTAACGTTTTCTCGCCCCTCTTTCTTTAAAGCTACTGTTGTACAAAACCCTCGTCAAATCAAAACTAGAATATTCCTCTTCTATTTGGGACCCGCATTTATTATTCCTTTCCACCTCCGTTGAATCCATTCAGAACCGTGCTGCCCGATTTATTGTATGCAACTACTCTCGAACGTCCAGCGTATCTTCAATTAAAACGCATTTACATCTTCCTGACCTTTCAGTGAGAAGAAAAATAGCCCGGTTGTGCCTTTTTTACAAAATTTACTTTACTAACCCTGACATCAAGCACGACCTTTTTGCAGTTCCTTCATATGTTTCTTCACGCATTGACCACAAATTCAAGGTTGAAGTGCCATCCTGCCGTGCAAACTTGTGCTTCAATTCATTTGTACCGAAAACTGCGACGAAATGGAACCACCTCCCCGCTTCGATCGCCAGCATCACTGAACCTTCATTATTCAAGACGGCCATATCAAGCTCGTTTTAAAAACTTGTATGACCCACTCCTCTATGCAACGCCCTCGAGGCCCTGAGAGTGTTGTAACAAACAAACAAACAAACAAACAAACAAACAAACAAACAAACAAACAAACAAACAAACAAACAAACAAACAAACAAACAAAACAACAAACAAACAACAAACAAACAACAACAACAAACAAACAAACAAACAAACATTAACAAACAAACAAACAAACAAACAAATAAATAAATAAATAAATAAATAAATAAATAAATAAATAAATAAATAAATACACCCTGTCTGGTCTACCAGACACAGGCTCGAATCCTGCCGGTGCCTGTGTGATTTTTTTGTGATTGTAAATGCTATGCGCACGGACGCGGACGGACATTGTGCGGTCCTAAGGTACTCCGCACCGAAAAAACGTCTGGAAATTTTATCCATATGTCAGACATTGACAGTGCCGAGGGGAGCCGACTTGCAGTACGAAGTAGTTTAGGGGGCCACGTGGGTAACACAAACCTGCGGTGTAGGCCAAAACTTGAAAAGAAACGTTCCCTATCAGGCTGGAATAAGAGCGAGAGAGATGATAGATTATAGCCATGTAATGCATGTTCGAGCCTGCCAACTGCGAAGTGTTTTCCGTGACGCCTTATAAAAGTGTTTCTTAGCGAGATAAGGGAGACCATCATTCTCGAGCAGTGCCGTTATTTGTGATCGCCTGCGTGAAAAGTATCTTGAAGCACCTTCCATCCAATATGAACTGTTACGCGAGCCTCCACCTTTTGCACTGCAACAACATTAATAAATTCCCCTTCGATGCCCCCTTTGAAAGGTTTTAGGAAGTTGATTCCGGCATGAAGCATTTCTTTATTGGAATCAGAATATTGCTTTCTGCAATGTAGGCTTGATGACCTGCGTGACGACTCCGTCGGCATTTTTTTTGGCAGAATTTACTGGGTGCCCCAAAAAAAGCGCTGGTGTGCGAATGCTTCGCCGCTGTCGCAAGTAGCCATTTCGCTTTTCACATTTAGTTTCACATGCTGTGGTTGAGAGACTTTTTAGTCACATAACTCTAAAGAAAACAGACTTGCAGAACAGAATGTCCCTAGATACATTCGAGAACATCCTTCAAGTAAAGTGTGGAGTCACGAGAAACGGCAAGTGCTGTAAGGACTTCACACCATCTTTTTGAAGCGGTTCAACACCCCGGATATGTACTCAGGTTCAGCGGTGAGTGTCCCATAAGAGTGATGTTTTGTCTTGCACCCATTTTGTGAACATCTCAAGTCTGACATCTGACAAATAGGGGAAGTCTGAATAAACGTTTTAAATGAATCGTGTGAACTTTTCTGATTTGGCTATTTGGGCTAGTTTTGTGGGTCGGCATTTGGCTACTTTTGGGCTATGGTGGCTCAAAAGTTGAGGGTTGCTCCGTGAGACCCTGGCATCCCTGTCCGCCCAGCGTCATCCATGCTGCGCGTGTCGCGTATACGTCACATGAGGAGCTCCCGCTGTCGTCGTCATCGTCGTGTAGCAGTGGGTGCACCACGGGTCGTCGTGTCGAAGACGATTACAACAAATCTGTCAAGCCATCGCTTCACAATCTACGCGTGGAGACGGCGACCAGACAAGGTTACGATAAAGTGCAGGTCTACTGAGGCGATAACGAGTTGCAAGAGTATAAGCCTAAGCGGCTATGCCGTCGGAATACGACGACGAAAGGGTTGAAGACGATTGATATCGAATAAAACAGTGCACACACTTTATTGATGTTTGCTTTGCAGCGCCGTCCAAAACGGCTGTGCACTGCTGAGGTCCGGCTGCTGCCTCTCTCCTGGGACCCGCTGTCAGTGTGGAGGGAACATTTAGTTCGACCCCCAGCTCTGATGCCTCTCCAGTCTTGCACCACTACGTCAAGCTGCGCCAATTTTATTGCTAATATCCAAAAACGCCTCGAGTTTGTGGATTGTACCCGCGATCTTGTTTTATTGCGGAAGTTTGCTATTCAACATAAGAAAACAATATATACAGATACACTCCGGGTGCCTAAAGGAATCGGAGCAGGGGGCCATGATGTAGACGTTGTCTGGCGGACGTTCGGGGCACAGGCCGCAGGGAGGAGATATGCACAAGGTATAGGATTTGCAATGAAGGGAAGCTCCAAGTGCTCCGCTGGCCTTCTCTACAGGAGCGGGGCCCGAGGGGTACGTCGAGTCAAACGGGGTATAGTACTGAGGGGGCCTGGTCCTCGTCACAGCCGGCGTGAGGGCCGCCTCCAGTCGAAAACGACGAAGCAGGACCGCATCTCGGCGAGACAACCCGCCAGTGATATCCGTACCGTACCCGCGATCTTGATGTAAAAAAAATCCAAGGCCATTCCGCCCTTCCAATGTCGATGACCGGCGGAGATGTAGACGTCGTTGTAAAAAAAACTTGTAAGTACTATATTGCATCGCAACTAGCCCATGGCCCGATGTCAGTTGGGACACGTAAGCAGTTTTTAAGGGTTTTGAATGCGAAACATTCATTTATCTATTTCCAATAGAACGCCTGAGCCACTTTGCTTGCACCCCGCCCTTTCCTCCTGCCGCTTGACCCGTTTTTATACGCGATGCCCTTCAACCTTACGCTTTCGAATGGCTTTTGGTTACTTCAACAGAGAACCACCTCACCAGCATCACCTTGCCCTTCACAACCACTACCCAGGCAGAGGAAGCGGCCATTGCTCTGGCCATCTCCCAGACAAATGCGGATACTGTTATTACGGACTCGCAACAGGCTTGCCGAAACTTCCTTCGTGGTAGAATTTCCAAAACGGCTCTGAACATCCTGCTGCAAAAGCCACCCGAAAGAAAAGTGAAGATTATTTGGACGCCAGCCCACTCAACCCTGAAGGGCAACACGACCGCCCATGACATCGCCCGAGATCTATCCCGCCAGGCGACACGAGGGTGTAGGTTAGAGACTGCGTGTCCTTTGGTTACGTGTCAAGACATAACGGGGTACTATAAGTGCCAAAGAATGATCTATCCCCCCGGTCACGCATCCCTAACCAAAGAGCAGGAGCACTGCTTCCGGCTCCTCCAAACAAATACGTTTCCTCATCCGTCAAAACTTCCACTTGCTCCATCCCACTCAGTACTTCCAGCTGTGCAAATTTTGCGCTTCCCCGGGGCACCTGTACCATATGGTATGGGAGTGTTCGGCAAAACCCCCAAAATTCCAAGAATCGCGCACCCTTCCCGCTGAGCAGTGGGAGAAGGAGCTGTCCAGCTCCGGTCTCGATTCCCAGCTTAGGCTGGTGGAAAGGGCCGTAGCGGCAGGGGTCTCCAATGGAGTCCTGGAATGAGGGCCCCACACCACATTACGATGCTCCCAATAAAGTTTATCCTCCTCCTCCTGTCTGTCTCAGACGCGTTGCCACACTGCTGATGGAATTCCGGACTAGGAATCCACCCAAGAATTTATTTTTCCTCAATAAAGTTGCTTCCTTCACCACTGTTCGTTACCTTCCGCTACTGCCGGGTTCAAGCGCGAACGTCTCGCGCTTCAAAGACACGTGGGCCATGGGGAGCTTTGATGCGACGACATCGACAAATGTGCGGAAAACTACAGCCTACTACAGCTCCGCTATGGAAGAAAACTAACAGGCGTTAACCGCGGCAACGGTGTCCTTAATGTTCTAGGAGAGCAAAAGCCCACCGGCCAGCAGATCTGTGCGCACACTAGGCAAAGTGTTCACAGTACGCAATTATGCAGTAACTAAAACTATCCGCTTACTGCATACGCATGCACTGTGCTTGGAGCGAGCAGCAGTTTCGCTGGAGGAACGGGCGGGAAAGGGATCTACGGCGAACCCGGAATGGCCGCGGCTGCACGAAAATTGCTGCCGCTGTAATGACCAATTTAGTTCGGTGAGCGTCTGTGTCCGCAGACGGCATGACCCAGATAGAAATGCACTGCCTGCTTATTTCCGCAATGCACGTGCAGAGCGCCCTAGGAGGCCCGCACACAATGGCGTTTTGTGCTGCCGTTGCACACAGCGACGCCGTGATGTGGCTGGCGATAAGCCGAACGTTCTTCGCTTGAAGGATCAACGAAGACAAAAATTCAAGTTTAGGTTCGTTCAAAAGACTGCATTTTCCAAATAACAATTACGGGTATTTTGGCGAAAACTTCCAACTAAGCTAGATATAAAGGAAAACAGATGGAAAAGTGGGGAATCTCTAGCGACTTTCTGACAATGTATCTGTGACATCACAGAACTTTGTGTGATTGGCTGCCGAAGACCAAAGCCATTGACAAAAAAAGTGACCTTGCGGTTTTGCTGGTTCTTCTCCTTCTGTTTGAGAGAGAGAGAGAGAGAGAGAGAGGAGAGAGAGAGAGAGAGAGAGAGAGAGAGAAACAGTTATTGGAAATAAATAATCGTTCATTCTACCCGATTACGGGTCGTCTCCACGGAATAATGAACTCTTCTCTACTGCCAATTCTACTTCCAAGTCCTTCCAAGACGTTCTGCTTCCAAGACGTCTTGTGGGGAACAATTTGAAGATTTTTAAATGTTTCTTACCTATTTCTAAAGAAGATAGTCTTTCTTGGACTACTTAAACGCAGAAATTACTGTCTGTCTGTCTGTCTGTATGTATGTCTGTCTGTGATCAGGTTCAGCCACCCCGCCTAAGAGAAACAGAAGCTGCGCAATAGCCTTATATACCCACAGCCTAATCTAAACGTCGAAGTCCGGTGTCAATGCTCGTACTTGTCAACATTGTTGAACACGAACAGTAGAGTACGCAAATAAAAGGCAGAAAATCAATACACGAGTGATATTTGCAGTGTTCCTTTATGAGAAAATTCACGGATGCCTGGTTTTTATGATAGCAGATGAAATACTACATCAACTGCAGAAAACCGTCGCTTTCTGTTGCCCGCGCTCCTGGTGGCATTTAAGAAATCAAGCGGCAACAGTTACGAAAGGTTCGAATAGACAGGTTCTACGTTCCGTTGGAACGCTCGTGGAGTAGGGCAACGTGGTTCTGGAAACGTTGGAGTGGGGTGCCTCGATCCACCCGCGTCTTAAATTTAAATTGACTTATGCAAACCACATGCGTGATACCTTGGGAGTAACGAGACTGGAGACGAACGGCATGAGAGGTGAGCGGGAAAGCGAAGGGAAGCCTTTACTTGGAAGGGGCGCCAGTCAAGTATCGTCTTTCGCCGACATTTGAAACGAAATAAACAGATACGCGGTCATTTTTGTTACAAAACACTATTAGGTGCTGTAATTATGTTGAACGACTTACCCAAGGCGTCTTTTTTCTAAGTTAATATAGTTGAATCTTGTTTTCGTCCCTCGCACTTTCACCGATTTACACGGTTGTGTGGAAGGAGATGGGCTTTATTACAGATGAAATGGGCGGTGCGCAGGAAACCGGAGGCGGGGAGCGGTCAGCGCCGAGTCGATAGCGCGTGGAACCAAAGTGTTCCTCCTCTTCTACCATTCGCGGCCGGCTAGCTCTTTTTGTAGCGTAAGCTACACTGGCCGAGGTTGAGCAGTTTCGCGTGGAGCTTGAAGGGCCGTTCTGCGCAAGCGCGCGGTGCATTGGATTGGATTGACTTGGCTTGGATAGGATAGGATTTGAATTGGATTGGAATAAATTGGATTGTTCGGGATTGGATAATCCAATCCAATTGGAGTACGTGTGTGTAGAGAATTGGGTATGCACATTCGCCGGTCTGCGCATTCCAGAGGAGTGACGTCATAGCCGCGGCAGATGCACTGGCGCCGGTGCGGCCATGCTTGTGCGCCTCCGTTGCGCAGTAGTAGCCAAGTCTGACGACGCTGCGCCGGAGCCGCTTGATCGCCGTTTCGCGTGGCTCTTGGACAGTCGTGCTGCGCATGCGCGAGGAACAGTGACTGGACTGGACTCCACCGGACTGGAGTGGATTGGATTTGACTGGATTGGGTCTGATTGGATTAGATTGGATTGGATTGGAAATCGTTTTAGCAGCATTAAGCATGATAATCAGCTAATCCTAGACAACCAGGGAACCTAATAATAACCAGCTGAACCTTAGCTCACGCTACGTATATTCTGGCATAGCCGAGCTAAGCCACTGCTAATTGTTTTCGTTGTCTTCTCGCATTGTTGCTCCCCATTTCCGTCGTAGCAATATTGTTCTGCAAATCTCGGAAGCTTCCTGTTGTCCCTTTTGGGAGCCGCTCTATTTGAGCGAAGTTGTGATTTTTGTAGAGTCTCCATATCGCTCCGTTCGGACATGTCACTCTTTAATCCACGCAATACTTATGCGCTTACATCGGCCTAAAATTTGTATTGCGAATACTGAAGGATTGCTACAAGATAACCTTTGCATGCTAGCGCAGTTTGGGGGAAATCGCTTGGACGAATCAGAGTTAGTGCGTTTTTCGATACACATGTTCAATACAATGTGATATATGTTTGAAGGAATGCCCGGATTCTACTTCCTCACACTCTACCTCTACCTTGTAGGCGTTGCCATTTTGAAATACTTTGGCGTATCTTGCAAAAACGAGTGCGTTTAGAGATAAATAATTTAACAGAAATGAAAAGGACAGCAAATTTACGTATTTGAAATAGCTTTATTAGAACCTGCCCTAGTTAAAAAGAAACGATAAGACAAAATGCAATCTCTTGGTTCGCTTGAAAGAGCCACCCTTCGGTAACTCGCTCAACCTCATCCCGGACTTGAAATCGAGAGCCGTTGTTTTCAACATCCAAAAGGTAAAGAAAAAATGGCCGCCATCCCGCCCCGCGAAAATGGATGTCCAGCGAAGCGGTTGTAAACCACCACACATGCTGAAGGGGAAGGGTTACTGAAATGTTTCCTCGTCGTCTCGGAGGGCTTGTCGCTTGCAATTGGGCTTCTCTGGCGGCATTTGCGGGGCCCTACCTATAGCCTGACGCATGCTTTGGCTCTCCAATAACGCCAACACTTTTTTTGAGAGCAGCTGCAAATGTAACCTTTACCAGTAACCCATGGGGGAGGAGGGCGGGGGGTGTTACCCATTGTTCACAGGCGCTTTTTCATCCATCATGCGGTTAAGAGTTTCGATGCTTGGTTTGCGCCTTTTTTAACAGGAATACTGAGCTCTGTGCTGTGAGCCTTATTACCCTGGCACATGCGCTCGGCGTCTTAAGCAAGAACTGCTAGGTCCTGCTTGAGTTTTCTGTTTACGGCATGATATTTTCCGATCAACGATGGGCTAACGGCTTCACTGCGCTATAGATAATGTTATAAATTTTGGTACACAAAGTCGGCAGGAACCTTATAAAGTGCATACTGAAAGAAAGTTGCATGTTAGCATTTAAGTGGTGCGATGGAACGGAACTAGAGGCGCCAGTACAGTCTCTCGGTCGTATTTTGTGGCGTTGGCTTTGGCGGAGGGCAGCCAATCGCACAAACGAATACCTGTGACGTCACAACGGCTGGGAAATAAGTGCGTAATGAGTCTCCAACACCTCATTTGTTTTCCTCATTACATTAATTAACTATTACAAACCTCCGGAAAAAGGATATATTTCTTACTGCGACGTATTTCGAATGAAGGAAGCTTGCATTTCGTCTTCAGTGCACTTTGAAAGCCCTTTCACTCATTCAACGCATTTTCATTTCGCATGCGCTTTGTAGGGAAGACGAACGCCGATTCGAAAGCGGTGTTACAACTTCGGAAACCGATTTCCAGGACTTGATGCGGGAGTGCATACGTACAGAACACATAGTGCTCTAGGAACGGCAGTCCTGTGATCCTACGTTGTTTACAGAGTCGCTTGCCCATGCCTCACGTGGAAACGGGGAAGCAGCAACAAGCTTCCTTGCCGTGTCTTGTCATTTGTGACGTAGGCGGCGACGCATTCATTAACCCACCGACAGGCTTGGTTTCGAGGCCAAATAAACATCCTCTTAGCGCGCCACGTGTATTAAGGTTGTTAGGGCCAGTATATGACATGTTTTCTTAGGGTCCGGGACAGTTCATCTAACACTGTTTTAATGAAAGCCAATTTCGTCTAAAGCATGCCCCTTTTCATCGAAGCCATTACGTCGAATGCCGTTTTATCGAATCGGCGGGGCCCGTTTCATCGAAAAGTACGCACTTGCCATTGGTGAACCTAATTCTTGACGTAAGTTTTTCGGATTATCTTGCGGCTACTTTCATACCATAAGTTGGATTCATCTCCCAGTTCAAAACATTTTGCTAATGGGACCTTTATGATAACCGCACGTGGCGTCCTACGTACACAATTTGGCGGAGCGAAGCATTGAAAATTGGACAGACGTGTTGGATAGATTGGTTTTATTAAAAAAAGTGAGCGGTGTTACAAATGACGCAGGGTTGGTGAAAATAGACAAATAAGAAGCACAAGTATGCTATAAATCCTTTATAATTATGATCTATCGCTCTTAGGAAATCTTTGACCGGCATTTGCCGCGATTCAGGCAAATTCCCATGATGCTTTTTTTTCCTGCAACGGTTGCTTTATTTTTTTTTGCTTTGGTGGCTGCAGGCGTCGTACGTAGAATGCAGAGTTTCTATTTTATCTTTAGTAGCTTGATGTTTTACTGAAGGCGGCTTAAGAAACGGCTGAAACGATGGTAAGACGTGCCCACAACTTTGTGAAAGCGACTGTGCCTGCTTTCCACGGCATCGTTTCCCCGTGGCTGCCTGCAGCTATCAAAGCATGGGCAGACCACAAATGTTGAGGAAATCATGGCAGGGTCCACATCACAACGCCCCCTGGTAGTTGTGCTTTGACCACGATGTAATTCTTTTCAAACAATGAAAGTAGCTGCGACACCACTGCTGGGGGGAGTCATTCTTCACGTGGTCGAATCCCTGAAAAAAATTCCGACACTTTCGCAATTGAGATGCTCAGACTGAGGCAAAAGCGGAGCTGGTGTTTTTTTACAATAGCATTAACCTGGCTTTTCTTAGGTCTGCCGTCTTACGAGAACGATGGTTAAAATGTGAAGCTTTCTATATAAAATTGAGCTAAATCAACGTCCGCAATCAAGCCTCCTAAAGTCCGAAATCTAAACTGCCGAAGTCCGAAGCCAAAGTCCACTTCAACTCAGCCGAAGTGCAAAACTAACGCCCGCACTACGAACCCAAAAGGAAATGCTGTGCGTCTGGAATGCAATGATAGCGCAATCAAATAGACGCCACTTTCATAACGCGAGGGACCCAGGTTTAAGATTCCGACAACGGGACGCGTTTCCTCTTGAGGCGCGCAGTCCCAACTGCGCTCGTGAGCTCCTTGCGGCCTCGGCACTTTCAGCCACATTTTCTTGACCTAGCGAAAAATCAAACTGCGCATAGACCGGGGACACAAAAGAAGACGAGTAGACGAACAGGGTGCAGCACTGTGTATCTAGTCTTCTTATTGCGTCCTTGTTTGATGCGCAGTTTTCCTTTTCGTAATGTATTAACTAGACCAAGTTCGTATTCTACTTAAGTTCTTGACCTATAGCCCTTTCGCCCTGTTCATTCACCGAGTGGAGTTTTCCGTTTAGGATCCGCGCGGACGGAACTCAAGCTGAAACAGCTCCTCTGTTAGAAAGCAAATGAAAAGACGTGGTACCTTGAATCAGAACTTTGGCTAGGGAGCCTACTCGGGGGTTTCTGTGCCGTGGCATGTACGCAAGCGCAGAGCAGAGCTTGCAGAGCTTGCCTTGCAGAGCTTGAGAAATCGGTGTCACTTCCTGAAGTGTCTGCAGGCGAACCTTCTGAACACGCCTAAACACAGTTTGTCATGAATGAAAAAAAAAACAGTCGTGATGCACTCTTACCGTGGAACCTAACGCAGGTATTCGATCGCTGTTGCTTGGAAATCGGTAATTATGAATCTGGGGGAAAGATGAAAGCCTTGGTGGCCGGATGCATCCACAAAATCCCGCGGGAAAAACCGGCGTGAAAAAAGATGGTAACCTAAAATCAACAATAATAAGTTTTGGGAAGGTCACATTAAAAGGAACCTCCTTACCTTGAACAAAACGGCTTCCTCTGTTTTTTTAACATGCAAGGAAGCAAGCAAGATCCTTGTAGAGTCGCATCTCTGATGACTTTCTAGGTCGCTGGCAGCAAGCTTGTGCAAACGCTACCACTGTGCCCTAGCTTTTTTTTTCTGAGAAGGAATAAGTATTCCTTGTAACCGATGAAATAACCGATGAAACGGCGTTCACTGAAACGTCTTCCATGATTCGGGGTTCGATGAAATGGCTTTTGATGAAGTGTCCGGAACCAGTTTTCTTACAAAAAAAAAAACCAAAACAAAAAAACAGCTGGCTGAAGATAGATTAGGTGAAGGTGGGTAGGGTTAGCTGAAGGTCAGGGTACATTTACTTCCAGCCATACTGTAAAGCCATCTCGTGGTTCAGCTTTGCTACATTGCACTTGGTTTACTGAGCCATGAAACGAACTAGGGTGACGATGTGGAGGATGGGCTTGGGATCGAAATTTCGGTTAGGGCTGTGCTGTACCACCACCGGTGCAAGCACATTATTCACAACGCAGTGCAATACCCCAGGAAATTTTTTTAAAACACGATAGTCTTTCCTGGACTATCTAAAACCGGAAATTTTGGTCTGTCTGACCCTCGATTGGGCCGTCTGCAAAGCGTAAAACACGCAGATTGTACAGCCAAAACATTTTCAAATTACTAAATATGATATCATGCTTCATACTTGACAATATTTCTAAGAAAAAAGAATACATTTGGCCGATTTGAGGGAGAACAATACATAATGGGAAATTACAATTGTTGTTATAATTAAAACATTTTTTGCGATAAGAAATTTAGATAACGCATCAGAAGCAATGTTCTGCTTTAAAATACAAAAAGAAAAGCGTTTCGCGCCTGAGCCTATAGACATCGAGACGGCTTTCAAATCCAAGGGTAAGGCAAGTTCCAAAAGATGGTGATCGAGTAGTGCGAACACGGGAAAATTTAATCGACGTTTGCAAACCTTCGCCGAGTTTATTGTGGGAGGAGTGAGACTGGAGGGAAAGAGCGTGAGAAGTGGGAGGGGGAAGGAGGAGAGACATTTAGGTGGCAGGGACGACGAAAACTACCGTCTTTCGACCACATGTGCATCGAAGCGAGCAGAGACGCGGTCAATTTTTAGTCAAATGGTATGCACTTTACTCTCCTTGGCTTAATTTGTTCTGTTGGCGGCATGAGCTGATCTATAGAATGCACTGTGATGAAGTTGAACCAACACGATTTCCTTAGCGCGTAGTAGCTTGGATGGAAGTTATTTGGCGCTGCACACTTTCCTAGGCTACAGTGCATACCGGCATGTCCGTAACTGGTTCGCTGCAAGCCGGAAATCTAAGTGCTCTCGTCAGGCTCGACGTCTCGATGAAGGCGCGGCAGAACTTGGCGTGGTCGACTTAGCTCGGCAACGCAGCGGCGCCGGCCAGGTCGTTTGCGATTTGGCTCTGCGCCCTCCGCGCCGTGTGACGTCCTCGGCGGGCTCGCCTCAAGGCCGGGGACGACCGACGGCAGGGCGCGTGACTCCGCGCTGCCGCGACCGGCTTGTTGCGCGCCATTGCAAGCATCGTGTACCCAACAGCCGCGTTTGCGCTGATGGCACGCGCAGGCGTGCGACGCAGTTCTTGTCAACGGGAGCAGTGGACGTCGCGGTGTGTCGCGCGCGGAACTCGCGCGCCCTTCTCTTTCATGAGCGCTGAGGAGTAATTGAGGTAAGCTTTCACTCCGCTAGCTTAATTTGAGACTTTCACAGTCACTTTTCTCAGTCATTTTTATCAGCAGAGGAGAAAGCTGACGCTATCTCACTTCTGCATATAAGTCGGTCCTTGGTATTGGTGTCGTGGTCCTTCATCAGCATGTACCATGCGGCAAAGCCATTTCTCGCTAATGTTCAAGCTCAAGAAGTAATGTAAATATCCTGAAAAAAAAAGATCAGTGCAATTGGCCGCTAGGACGCCGGTATTATTACGCAGCGTTTAATTTATTTGTCATAGTATAGTACACCGTGGAGTTGTAAATAATTACGAATTACCGTGTGTAGTCCAATACACGGGCTTGCACGAGAGAAGCATGGTTGTAGAAAACGGCTGCAACTTGCGCTTTATCGCAATTATATAGAAACAAATGTTATGACGTTGAACTGCTCAGACGACGACATAAACACGGGAAGTTTTATTTAAACAGGTGGCCTGAATAGCTTACAGTCGGAGTTTTAACCAAGCAACACGAAGCCACTGCTCTAAACAAAATACAGCCACGTCACAAAGTTGTCGTGGAATGCACAGTGCCATGCTGGCCTCCTAGGAGAAAATTGGAGCCCTTCCGAGTTCATTAATGCAATTTATGCAGAACAATGCGTATTAGCAAATTAGAAAAAAAAGTGTTTTGTTTCCTGCACTTGTCGGGAGACCGCCCTGGTTAATACGCGTGTAAATGAAGTGTTGTAAAAGTGGAATCCAAAACGCATTTCACATTCCTTTTCCAACGCCATTTTCATTAGTATTTTAATAGGATTGCCCGACCTATCGTGCGAGCATGGCTGACTGTCAATAATTTTTCTATGCCCAACGCACGGCTACCATCAGCCTGGCTCTCCCTGGTGCAGCATGAGTGATTTTCTGATCAACCATTCTCAGTTTGCAACAGTTAATGACTTCGACTCTCCCAGTGTTACGTTAGGCTCAGGGACGCCACAGGGATCCATTTTAGGCCTTCGCTTTTTCTTCTGTGTATAATGATCGGCCTCTAAACATTACTTCTTCAATATTTTCGCGATGACCGAGTCATTTATATTATAGGGCGATTAATAGTCACTTTGATGTGCTTGAATTGCAGAAGATATTGATCGTTTCTAGGAATGGTGCAAAGATCAGGGTTGTAAAGTTAAATATTAGCATATGCGAACATGGGCATGTCAGCCATCACAGCACTAACACCACCACAAACCATTTTAATAATACTCATCTGAAAGAAATGTACTCTTATTTGGCGTGCACGTACCTTCTATCTTATCCTGGAAGATTTCTGAATGAATTTGTTTCAGTGAAAGCTCATTGCATGTTAAACATATATCTTAAACGAACTTGAATCAGGGGCCTGTTGCACACAAGCTGTTACTTTACAAGGTACTGGTAAGCAGCAAACTGGAATATGCAGCACCTGTTTTAAACTTTGGTCTTGAAACACTGATCAACGAATGAAAAAGGCATAAAATCAGGCATAACAATTCGTTCTTTCTAATAACAATTTCACTGCAAGCGTCAGATCAATGAAAAATAGGGCAGTAATCTAAAAAAAAAAACTACTGATGCACAGCATTGTTACTCCGCTTGTCTTCATTAGGAGTTTTTTTTAAATATTTTCTTAATTTTTTTATTAGAGTACCGTCAGGGCCTTTACGGCGTTACATATTAATATTTAATAGCTTTTAATATTTAATAATATTGTGAAATAATAAATAAGAAATTTTAATTTTTAATTGAATATTTATTATTAGCAATTGTGAGTTCTTAATATTTAATATTTATTTTAAAATAATATATTTTAATAATTTGACTATAAGTTGCTAAATACATTGGGTTATTTTATTGTTGATTTACACTTGTTTAGTTTCGCTATGATGCAGGTTCGCAGTATTTAAAATGATTAGGTAACTTAACTTCACCAATTATGCACTTTGTGGAGATGAAAGGCGTGGAGGTTCTTTATCGCAATGTTTTTATCCGTGTTTCTGTCGTTTTGTGTGTTTTACCACATCCCTCTTTCCACCTTCCCTTGGTTGCTCAACCTACATTTTCAAAGGGGTTGTTAAGATACATATTTTATATTTCGTTCGTTCATTTTTAAGTTTTCATTTTCTGTAGTTTGTGTTTCTTGGTTGTTTCAAACTACCTTTGGCCAGGTTTGTTCATTTACGGTAATTTAACGATTAAATGCGTTACTGCACCGGTTATTACGTTTTTGCTCAAATGCAGGGCATAACACAGTTTGGTCAGTTTTCATGATTCTTTTATTGGTATTTCAGGTTGTTTCTCGGGGCTTTTATTTTTGTCTTCGTTTTCTGAGAGGCTGTATAAGATACATATCTTCGATATCGTTAGTTTGTTCTTGAATATTTAGATTATACATTATTTTTAGTGCCAGCTTATGTTGCTGCGTGCATTGATTATCGTCATATATTAGGAGTTCCATGTGCTCATGTAAGGTGTTTTCAAGACTCATGTGGAAAATACGCCTGTGTGTTAGAATGACCTTCTTTTTGACGTTGTTCACAGACCCGGTGCTGATTTGATAAAATTTGCTCTTAGTAACGTAATTTGTATCTAGCTCGTGGTTTATACCGTGTAGCAGACGAAGTTACGTGAATGCATCTTTTCTGTTGCTGTTATTTTGTCTGTCTTTTAGGGATGACGTACCCACTCCCCTCTTTAGTTCTCTCGGTTCTTAAGGGTAATCGATAAAAAAACACAAACAAGTCTTAAAACTGCTCCTCATGATGCCGCAGCGTTATCAGTCAGGGTCGCAGCGTGATAAGGGGTCGTTTTCTTATGAGTGGATCTTGCTCAACATGATCACCAGCCCCAGATGCGCTTAATGTGGTGGTAATGAGCAGATTGCGTTGCTTTGCGGCTGAATAATCCAGTTATAAAAGTCCCGGTAGGTTTCTAGTGCCAATATGAAATTGTTTTAGACATTTAATGGCATGTTTCAGCTTGTTCGTTGTGAAAAAGTACGCCTAATGTTCGAAACTGATCGCGGCGAAGGTTATCCGAAGCATTTACGACTTAGGGAACAATCTTCTCGCATGACCACACTTAAGTAACTTGTGCTTACTGAACAATGAAGTTTCAACATTACCAAGGATAAGACTGACTAACTTTGAGCGGCGTAAGTTTGGTAGCATGGTTAATATGACATTGTCTGACAATAAGGAGAAAACACTAATGAACAAACTACCATACATTTCGGTTTTCAATGTGCAAGGATGTTGCAGCGAGAGGCGTGTCATGGTCGAACAAGTCGCGATAAAAATGAGTAAGCCTTCCCGAACGACGGGTGCCGGCCGCCTTAATTAATGCGGAGGCTGCTGGGTCGTGACATTCATTTTAAAACTGCAATTGATTTACTGAATGAGACAAGTGGGCACAGTTACGGAGACGTCCTTGCAGTGAGATCTTCCGTGACTTGTGTTACGGTGCGTGCGTTCTTTCGAACGCGAGTGGCACAGATTTTCCGCGACTACCCCAATCTAGAACTGTGTGCGCAGAAGAGTGTGCGCTCGCGATCGAGAATTCTCAAACGTTTTTTGCAACTCCTTTCAGAAATACCTATTCGTACGAAGTACAGGAAAGACCGCATGTCTGTGGAAGATTAGTTCCCTAATGCTGTGTAGTACCTTTTGTGCGCTAGGTTGCTGCTCAGAGCTGTTCTCTTTGACGCCTCCAGCCCACACGGCGGCACACGATCTACATTACTTTGCTAACCAAACGGCTATCGGCTACCGCTAGCATTAGGTTAATACTGGGAAGTGCCCCTCATAGGCAGATCTCTACAAATAGCTGCAGTAGCCATCATAGAGATTCCGGTCGTTTCGCGTACTTCCAGCGTTTTCCCTGTCTTGCTTCTTTCGTAGAAATAAAACTGGGGACAGGACCTATGAATGCGCGATTGAATTAAGGGGGGATGAATAGTGTACGTAGGTGTCCAACTACGTCCGCAGCTAACTTTCCTGCTTTTTGAGAAATCAACTTGAAATTTTGGAGGGTAGGCATAATTAAAATGTACTAACGGGGTGCGAAATGTCGTACAGAAATGTTTAGTAATTTTAAAATAGAATTCTAGTTTTCAAGCTTTTTTTCTCACCTTAAGGAACATTCTCGGAAATTTGTTTACAGGAACCAAGCTGAAACATTTTACCTCAGGCTTTCTCCTTAAGCAGAGTTATAGTAGGGGCAATAACCGTTGATTAAAAAAAAAATACCTTATACTTACGCATAATTTTAATAATTTTTGACAGAAATAAGTGTGAATAAAAAGCAAATTGTGGTGTAAACATATATATTTGAGTTCAGAATGTGTAAATAGCATTAAGTAACATCTTACGAAAAATGATTTCGGAAAGCCGAATAGTTGAAGAGAAAATGTTCCTTTTCTCAGCGGAAATGGTGTTTTGAGAAATCCCACTTGAAAGTTTTCGTCTCATTTTTTTTAAATTGTCGCTTCATGCGCGGATTCTTAGAAAAGCGAGTAAATGCTAATAGCACAGTGCACTTCAGGCGTAAAAAATCGCTCTGATATGTCACACACACAAAAAAAGAACCGAATTACGTGCGCGTAAAAAGAATGATACCCGACCAACCAGACACAAACAAATGTTTCTCAATGCATGCTCAATGCTATTTCATAGGGCGCCTGGATGCTTTTGCTCGCCCACTGTTTCAAGGTCGAACTAACACAGCGCCATTGCGGCACATACCGGACTACCCAAAAATTGAAGTAGTTGAGCACTATATTTGTGCGTAATTGTAAAAGTAACGTTATTACACATTTTTGGAGAAAAAATAACCAAGAAAATACCACTGTGCGCCACACGAATCTCACTGTATAGGCAGGTCCCACATGAGGGCGCGCTTGGCGCCATTTTTAAATGACTACCGGTGCGAATCTGAGAATGCCACTACGGGGGGTATTTTCGAAGAATGTTATCATATTTGGGCACTATCACTCGGCCGGCCTTTCACTTTTTCTAGTTCCGCTGCGCTCTTGACAGCTGGGGTGGTTTTTCTAGGCCGTGTTAGAAGCGCGCGTGTTTGCAGGAGTCAGCTCCCGTGTCATTTTCCGCAAGTCGACGCCGCTTTCGCCCTTACAGCCCCACGCCCTGCATTTATCTTGCGCTCAAGTAGCTCTCCGATAACGCCCCGCACAAATGATCGCTTATGCGAGGGGACCAAGCGAAGAGGCGTCCCTTAAAGGAAACAAATGAAAGTTAAAGCTCGTGAAACAAGGACGAACGTTCAAAGGGCCGACGATACGACGACGCCTGGCAGGGATTCAACACCGGTCTTAGCGGGCACCGCGTGACTCCATCCGGAAATGAGAGGAGCTCTGCTCGCCATGCCAGTCAACGCGACGTCGATAGTTTTGGAATTGAGCCAGGAGAGAAGAAAGAGGCGGGAGCCCTTTGGCTGCTCGTGATAACACGCGTCGGTCTGCTCGACTTGCCGTGGCCGTCTTCATTATTTTCATTCTCTTCGATCTGGGACGCCAAGCCCGCTACAGCGCCAATCGAGACGAGACTGACACCCCCGTTATCCGCTTCGGGGAAAAATTACTACGGGCTGAAAGCACGCACGGTTACCAAGCTGCCGACGCTGTTGCTAATGTACAGCGCTTGCACTCTGCAGGCTGCTGGCGAGGTGAAAGGAGAGCAGCCCAGAGAAAGAATTAAAAGCAGACAGGAAAAATAAGGAGGTCTTTCAAGTATTGCTAGAAGTGGATTTCCTCATATGGATTTGGCGCGCAAGAGGAGAAGCACGACCGCTTCTGACTAATATGCCTTGCAGAGAATTTTGCTTACCTTCGTTTAAAGTGGCTTAAACGCTAAGCTTTTTTGCGCCGTACGACATCTTCGCCACCGACAAACCTCGTTCTGAAGCTGCATTGCGAGTGCATGCATGCACATAAAATCCTTCTAGAGTTGGCTCAGATGAACAGGCGCTCACACTGGCGCGCGCACGCAATATATGATTTTCTACCTTGGCCTTCACAAACACGTTGTAGGCTTAAAGAGTCATTCAAACCATGAATGGCTAAAAACCCTCGTTCACCACACTTTCACGCATAGAAGCTCAGAAATTATACTGGAAGCTGCATGTCTTATGGCGACGTACATTTAACTGGCTAATCAAAAAGAGCCACGTACCCGCGCCACTAAATTATGACATGTAAAGAAAAAGCAAAAAGGGGAATAGTCTTAAACAATGGGACTTCTAAGGCGGAACCTTTAGCTATGTCTGATAAAACATGAAAAGTGACCGCGGCGCCACCGGGAATGGCACCAAAACGACCTCAACTGTAAAGAGAAAGAAGTCAGTGAAAAGCCATTAGGGTTCATGTGGGATTTGAATTAGGGTCTCCAGAGCAGACGACTTGTGCGTTACAACTGCGCCAACTCGTCACCCTGCCAGAGAGGAGCAAGACTTAACCTAGTGCGTGCTGCGTGACAGGTGAACGTGACGGCACGGGAATACAACAGGTGCACGCCAGCCACGGAGATCTCCGATTGTGGGGAAGCTGTGTCGTGAAGTGTAGCCAGTCTGCTTTGTTGGAGCAGTTCATGTCAAAGATGCCAAAAATTCTGGTCACATCATTGCAAAGACCGAAGAAAAGTAAGAGACGCAAACATGATGCAGCAGGAAAGAAGTCTGACAATCGCTAGGTTTCCCATTCAAACTCCGTAATCAGAATTCAGTATTCGAGAATTTTTTATTGTGTAGAAGTAAAATATTTACACATGACAGGGAGAAGGAATTGCCTTCTCTGGTCGATTATTTCGTTTTGATGTAAGCTTTCCTTAAATAAGCGTTTAATTGCAATTTGGTATTGCATTTTAATATTGCTTTTGGCGACAGCCGTGAAAACGGGGTGCCCTTGCGTGGAGCACCAGCCGGGGAGCGTGTCACCGTTCCAGCTCCGGCGTTAATACTACACGCATGTCGCGCCCCCCGAAGGAAAAAGAGCGGATAAACCGCGTCTCGCGCTTGCGCATGTTCCCAGCAGAGCGCGGCTCCCCAAAACCGTCGTGTTGGAGACCACTGTTCGGTTCCTAAGCACTGTCAAAAACGAGTCCGCCCAGAGGCGGTAAGGTGCGCCCAGAGGCGGTACGCTTCCAGAAAGTTGCAACAGCTGTGAGTGTGAGCGATGCATGAAAAGGCAGCCTGTGGTAGGTAGCATCGGGTAGGTTTCAAGGGCGCCGCGAAAGCCGTTGGCAAGCTTAAATCAATAGCAGAGAGAGAGAGAGAGAGAGAGAGAGAGAGAGAGAGAGAGAGAGAGAGAGAGAGAGAGAGAGAGAGAGAGAGAGAGAGAGAGAGAGAGAGAGAGAGAGAGAGAGAGAGAGAGAGAGAGAGAGAACGCCTTTGTTGTCTGAAGGGAACATAAATGCTCTGTTGGGGAACGAGGAAGAGGAGACATACGAGTCTCCTTTTGCCACGCCTCGTGGACATAACTACATCTATGTATTTGTGTCCAAAATAAATTGAAATTGAAGAGAGTATCAGGAAATGACGAAAGAGATGTCACACCTCGAGAATGGTGTGATTGTCTTCATGTACACGGGACAGTGGTGCAAACAGGACATGTAGAGAGGAATATAATTGCACCTTCTACTGCACTAAGGCATGCCACCAGACTAGTTTTCACACTTTCCCCGGTTTTATTCACACAGTGATGGGTTGGCGTCCTTGCCGTCGCCTTTTGGTGCCGGCCGTGCTCTGGCTGGCGTGCCTGCTGTGCACGCTCCAGATGCTCGCCGGCTTCGCCTCCTTCGACCAATCTACGGGAGAAAGCGAAGGAGCGTCCCTGGTGCCGAGGGTGCGCAGACTGCGTCCCCGGCACGTGGGCGGAGACCGTGAGGTGAGGGGCCGCACCTACCAGCGACACGGCGCTGAGCCCGTGGACGCCCAGCATCGGGAGCTGCACCAGGAGAGGCTCCGGCTCAACCGACTCGTGCGTCCGCACCTGGTGGCTCGGAGACAGATATTCAGTGAGTGGCACTGTGGCGAACATGGGAAGCTAGAATGTGACAGGGATCAATGCATAGATTGGCACGAGGATGGCTTAACTTGTGCAACTTTGGTGAGACACGTTTCCCTCTGAAGATCTAAAAGCCTTTTTCTGTAAAATAATTTATTGAGTTCTTTATGTAGCAATGAAGTGGAGCGTTTCCGCGTAAGGACAGTGTGCGTCGCAAATGGTACCCGTGGATTGTGCCACGCACCCTTGTGAAACTACACCACTCCGCAAGCATTCCTATCTATCCCCTACGTCGAGCCCTCTGCTGTTCGTGCACCTTCCGATTTTCAGACGCAGCAACAACAACCTGCTGCGTTCTTTTAGCGTTGCTAGCGTGGCAAGTGGTTTGTACAGTATGTTGTAAAGATATGCGAAATCATGGAATGAACAACGGTTTTCGCTTGCTTAGCAATTGACTTGGACGTTTTATGGAATGTGCCAGACGTTACGTGGTGCGAAAACGCCGAAGAGGGGTTCGTTAGTATCTATAGTGCTTGTTTGACTCACTGGCTTTGATTGGTCTAGCCTTGAGTTATGGTTTGGCTTATTAGTGGCGTGAAATTTGAGCGGATGTTTTTAACAGTGCGCCAGGAAACGACTGGCTTTTTCTCTGCCTGTGGTCGAAAGGCATGATGGATGATTTAAGATCGATGTTAAAGTGTTTCAGAAGATTAGATTGTAGACAGGAAGTAAGAGCATGTTGCTTCCCTGTTTTGGAATATTTTAAGCTTTTGTAAAAGTAGACAGTAGACCGACACCCCTCCCCCCTGCCGGTGATAGGCAGCTTGTTGGCTCTAGAAAAAATACACAGCATTAACACGCTACTAAGTGTCATGACAGAAGAAACATTTCGGTTAGCCGTCACAGGCGTGCAGCTATTTACACCGTTTTATTACGTTCCACTATACACCTTCTTTCTTGGACGAAATTCCACATTCTGTCTTATTGCTGGACAGCATGTCTTTCTGTGCAACCGCAACAAGTAATCTTTACGACCGTTTTCGTTCGTTGGCCAACGCTGTAAGCGAACACCAAATGCACACACATATTGCTCAATTCAATGTGTAATTATGGCGTTTGTTAGCTCAGCTGTGCTTGCGCAAGTGAAAGCCGATATATCCCAGTTTGCCTGTGTTTGTTTTGACAGGGCCTCGGCCATGGTTGAACTGGGATTCCCCTGAGTAGAGGGTAGATAAACGCCTGTATCACTTCAGACTCCTGTCTTTCCGCGTCCCCTGCTACGGGCCCGCTGGTGCCGGGACTGCGAGAAGCAGAGATGCTTGCTCTGTTCTACGAGCATATTTTCATGGCTGATGTCGTGCAGCTTTGCCGTACGGAACGAGATGGTGATCTTAATGGGTCGGCCTTTGTAAATACATGAGGTATCCCTCATGAGGCTTAGCCAGATGGCATGTACAATTGATCTTCCACGTGTCATCTATTTGAATTCCTCGCTGACCTTCTCTTGACACTGATCGCGTTTTATCCACTCCGTATCGGTGTTCCCCAGCGTATCCAGCCGATTGCACTTAGACAGGTCGCAATCTTTGTGATGAGGACGCGCTGCGCAATATTCATGACTCTCTTTAGTGCGTTTTCGCTATCCTCACCTGTGCAAAACATCTAAGGAAAAAGAAAGCCGAGGAGCGGTGATGTCGTGTGGAGGAGGCTCAACGCTGGACAATGGTAAGGCACTGAAAGGCGGAAGCGCCACTATTCCTGCTGTTTTTCTTTTGGCTCCTTGGAAATTATACTGCTTTATGTATACGGACGCGCTTTGGTTTTCGGCTCATCGGCTACAGGACGTGACGAGAGCTGTCGCTATTGCCGTAACGCAGGTGCCCCATCGTCGCAAGGTGGAGCCGAGGCCTCTGATTTCGTGGGAGCAGGAGCAGCCGAACGTCAGCTGTGCCACCTGCGCACTGGTCGGGTACTCAGGTATGGTCCCGAATGTTTCAACAGAAGTTGATTCACGCGGAGTCACCTTTAATGCGGTTTTACTCTCTCCAAGAATACTGTCGACAGTAGTTGCAACAAAACCCGCGCCACATATATCTGGCGCGGGTTTTGTTGCAACTACGTGCACCTTATAAGGTGCACGTACTCGCACTCTATGTGGCGCACCTTGTGTGTGTTAGCGCCTGTGTCACGGGTAGCGCCTCCATAGAACTGCTGGAGAAGCCACGGAAGCACCCCTTGCCGCTGCATTCTGCGCATGGTAAAGGATCGTGACGACTTCTGAGGTGCCGTAGTCACTTTCATTCATGGTGAATCCTCTGACACACTGAGCAACAACCACGCAGGCGTGGATAAATTCCAAGGTCATCCGACGGTATTAAACAGGGCCATGAAGACAAAATAGTACAAGTTTGTTTCATTAAAAAGGCTGACTTGTCGCGATAACCACAAAACAATTTAATCGCCAACTCCTAACAAATAATGGGTATACAGTATAAGCTCGTTAATTCAAATTCGAAGGGGACCATAAAATTATTCGAATTAAGCGGAGTTTAAATTAGCGGGCGGGCGCTAGAATGAATGGACATCGCGCCACACTGCGCGTGCAGAACACAAAGTCACCTCTGGACTCGTTATCGCGAATTAGACGCTACAACACGTTTGTGGCAGGTGATCTCGTAAATAATGTTCATTAAACTCGAACAGCGAACGGCACCGGTGGCGCGGCGCCCGCTGCGGAAGCAAAATACACTGCTGGAGCAGCGTAGCGCGCGCGCTACACTGTTGTTTTTCTGTTTCGTTGTTTTTGGATCTCTAGTTTGGTTTGGTTTTTGGTTTGGATTTGCAACACATTGTAATCACTCTTGTCCGACTTCTTTTGCGAGGATCGATGGAAACCAGGGGATCCCAGTTGGAATGAACCGATCTGGATACCGACGCGTTCGATTAATCAGAAGTTTTCTCCCATTGAAATGTACAGGGCTGTGGCGGGACCAGGGGCGTTCGATTCGAATTAACCGCAAGTTGGCATTAACCGAGTTCGAATTAACGAGCTTTACTGTACTAATAAATACAACTCCCCAGCGGCATCTCAACGACGTCACAGAATCTTGTTTGTTCGATTGGCGGCCGCCAAACTTAGCCCCCGCCGGCTATGGAACATGACTGGGCTATTGTATGAAGGCCTCCGACTTTGTTCGATCGTATCACTTGAATACTGATGTGCAGTTAACATACTGATAATTATCTTTTTATGATGACCATATTACGTCACCTCTGTCCATATTGCGTCACTGTAGCGCGAAATTTGAAAGTTTTTCGATAGTTGTTGCAAGTTTTTCAGTTAAAGGCCTTACTGTGGCTAGAGCGGAGCTGAGGAAGTTATCAAAAACCAGTTTTTTCAAACTGAACAAAGCTGTTATATGTCTTCATGGCTTTTTGAAGAACATTGGAACGTTGTGTTATGCGGGACCTTAGTATAACAACATGGCTGTGCAACATGCGTGATCAGGGAGGCCGAACCCGCTTTGTGGCGCCCTTCTGAGTGACCCTTCACCAAGCAGGACGTGCATACCTTTTCATGCAGGTCACCTGTTGGGTTCGGGCCTGGGAGGATCAGTGGACGCATCTGACTGCGTCATCCGCCTGGGCCGGTCCCCGGGTCAGGGCTACGACCAGGATGTCGGAAGCAAGACCACGTTTCGTCTGCTGCACGCGGACACGTGAGTCCAGTCGATGACGTCATAGGGAACGGGGAAGTGCTCCCGTAGAACTTCTTTGAAGATAAGTTGGCGCTTATTCCGAGCAGTAGTTCGCACTAGCATTTTGAAACCGAATTTTTTTTTGCCTGAACAATTTCTTTAGATAGAAGCCACAAGCTAAATGTAATGAAACTTTAAAGTGTGGCCGGGACATTTTATGCCATTTTAAAGCACCCCACATCATTGCTACCGTCATGCTGCCGCTACCTGTTACGCAGCTTTCCAAGAAAACCGAAGAACTAAAAAAAAAGCGACACACTCAGCGCATACTCAGCGCACTCATCACCTACTGTGGAATTTTTGTACTTGCCCTACCCTTATGTAATACCCAGCAAGGGGCCCTTAAGGGTACAATAAATGATGATGATGATGATACAAATTTGCACGTGGAATCTTTCATATACCGGCACTGGGCTATGTTTAAGTAGCGTTAAAAAATACCTGCGTGGCAACTAACACGTTGCAGACAACCGAAGCATCCGTATAAACATCGGCGGCAGCAACGAGAACGCTGTTCATCAAGCCACGAACAAAGCGGACACTAGATATGTTTTCTTTCTAAAAAGGGGCTTTCATATATAGCTTGCTCTTTTTGCAGGCTAACCTTATTTCACAACATTGCGGAATCCGGACTGACGCCTATTAGACATCATACAGCGCTGAAGCGCGAAGAGAAATCGGAAGTGAAAAGTAAGTTAATGGGATGGCCACTAGCGCGAAAGGCAGTCGACGAGGTTGGTGCAAATGACTTCGGATAGAGCAGTAGAATGCTATTGCAGTTATAATACTGGGGCAAATGTCCTGACGGGGGTGTTCATACGCTACCCATGGGTGCATAAAGTGCAAAATGTTAGATTTTTAACAGTCCTGTAGTACGTACGCCAGCTTTGTAGTTCTACGGTCGTACTGATGCCTTAAGGCTGCCAAATAGATCCGGAGGACGACTTGGAACCGGTGATAATTTCATTTGTTCTAAATCATTTGTATCTTTTGTCGCAGCTCTTTACATAGCTTGTGGCCCAAGTACATACCTGCTCCACGCAATTATTTTATAGTGACCATTCTGTTGTGATCTGTGCCAGGAATATTTCGTACTTTTTTCTACTCTATTACATCGCTGTATATATGTATTCACCTTATTCCACTACTCGCTTGGCCGCAGAGAGCTGGTTGGTAATAAATAATATAAAAATAAAAAATAAATAAATAAAATAAATAAATAAATATAAAGAAATAAAAAATAAAAATATAAAGCCACATAAAAAATAAATAAAAGCAAATAAATAACAACAACAATAAATAAATAAATAATAAAAAATAAAAATTGCAATAAAAAATAACAAACTAAAAATAAAATCAATAAATAAAGTAGGCACCATTCAATTTCTTTTATAGCGCCCTGGGTGTGTGCACCCACTTCGTCATCTGTCTGAGCGCTACCAAATTTTTGCAATGTCCTACCAGCAGGTACCATTCACAATTCTCGTATACCACTAAACCTGACACATCCCTGACTAGCCGATACTTCTCGAAACAAACCGCAGGCTCCATGACCTCTTGAAGCGTGGTCGGCGACCGCAGCGATTGGCGAGCGGTCCTCTGGCGAGCCCTTACCTCGTAGTGTTCGGCACTCCGAGGAAAGCTACGCCGGCCTCGCTACGTACACGGCTGGAGAGCAGCTGGTGAACGGAGGACCACGCCTGCTGAACCTCCGCAGGAGTGCCGAACACGCGGCCGCCAAGAGCCTCGCGCAGCACGCGAGCACCTTGGGGTGAGTGGGTGAATTCACCAATGGGCCGGTAGTATAGGCATCACATGCATGAATTCTCCACAGTAAAGTCCGCTTGGTGTAAATCACAAATTTTGCTGCGTTTCAATTTGTCATAATAACGTACGGGTTTGAGCTAGTTGGTGTTGTATGATCCACCACAGTTAAGAGCAAAATTTCAGACGCGACAGGCGAAGACAGACGCTAAGACGAGGGCAGGCACTAAGGAGGAGAGGGGCTATAGCGCACATGTTTTCGTCTGTCACGCCCTCTTACGTAATTTTTTTGCGCTGAACTGCGGTGGAGTTTACTTTGTCATAGTTTGGGTTCCTCCAATGTTATTTTCTCTTTCGATTGGCGCTTTACGCGCTCAAGCAACACCTGGTCTCTAAGGCGTGCCGTAGTGAAGGGCTATGAATTAATTTAGCACCCTTGGAAATTCCTAACGTGCGCCGAAATCTCGGCTCTCCGTCGTTTTCGTTTCCCGCCTTTGTTCAGAAAATGGTCCGTCGCGGCCAGGGTCAAAGCCGCACCTTTGGCTCAGCACCGCAACACCTGACGGTTGTTTTGAAGTGCACCAAAGCAGAAGTTTATGGACCACAGTGAGCGGGACTATGATGCTAACGGTTGGGAGGAAGGAACTGCTGCCACACTACACAGACGAATGATCGGACATAGAAATTCATGCACCTGCGAAGGGGCGAGTGCATTAGAATCTGGTAAAAAACAAACAAAACAAAAATAATCTTGGTGCACTTGTTTGGTTAAAATGTCCTGAAGATGTTGTGTGGCTCATTTTTAAGACACAGAGTATGCAAGCTGTAAGGCTGCTGACGTCTTTTGCATTACAACGCGGGAGTTGTGAGCTGAAACACGCGCGAGCGCGGGGGTCACGCGCCAGCGGTTAGTTTCCCACACCCGCTGCTTTGCTTTTGATTGATTGACTGCGCGCCGACGCAACGCAGGCGATGAGGCGCGCTGTAGTGGAGGGCTCCGGATCCCGCTGCTTTGCAGTCTCTGCCAAAATGGCATTGCGAGGAACACAGCTCCCGTGTACGATGTTTCGGGATGGCGTATGCTCAGTAATCGAATAACGAAGGGCGGTTGTTCAGGGGTTGTCTTTAACAATGCACCCAAATAACGGCATGAGGGTTCCGTCTAGGTGGTAATGCATGAGCTTCACAGCGCGAAAACAGACCAGGGATGACAAGAAGGACTACAAGAGAGGACTATATTTATGTGTGTGTGTTGCTTTTCATTAAAATTAGTTGGAAGTCAGCGCTTGTTTGTAGTCCCTCTTCATCTCGTCCTTGGTCTGTTTTCGCGCTTTGAAGCTCAAATAACGCAGTGAGTTACTCTTGCAACGGGAAACGACACTCGTGGCCGTGAGGACGCCTGAGACCTTCCCGGCCCATGAAAAACATGCTTCAGCAGCGTGTATTCTTTCTCCTTCGAGCACTACGTCAGGGGGAGGAGTTACATCGTGGGGAGCGCGGTGAGGCAACGTGGACATGAGGTGATAAATTTGCATGTATGACGGTCAGCGCTAGCTTGGGTTGTAGTTATTCCAACCGAGCGGTAAACCTCTCGTGCATTCCGCATGTATAGAGACTGTGTGTCGAGGGCGTACCTGCGTAATAGTCATCGCTAAGAAATTATATCTGTGGCGTAACTGAGTACAGGCGATCGCTAAGACAGCAATGTTGTCACGAATTTTATAAATATCCTTTTGTACATTAATACAAATACAGTTTTCTTTGTAATCTTATCCTGCCGTCGCCGTCTTCGTCTGCTTCTCCTGCCTAGTTGCAAGAGCGAAGGTTTCCTTCGCCGAAAAACGGAAGCCATGCCGTTCGAGTTGACACTTCACGTGTAGAACTAATGCTTCTGGCACTCCTTTATACGCGCTATATCGTCACAGACGGAACATTTTCTGGCCTACTTTATCTTTCGCTGTTTTAAAATTAGCTGTAGAACGGTAAGTGCGCTTGTCGTCGTATTCCTTTGAGCGACCGTCCAATCCCTGCACGGGTATGCGCCACGGTCCGACAACTGTCCTCACCTGAGCGTGATCGCGCCGCACGAACCGATAACAGCAGCTGGTTCACCTTGGACTGCTTGTGCTTACATCTCGTGTCTCCTGAACTCACTTACCTGCGACTTAAACGACTTACAATGAATGTTTGTTTCAGAAGCCTACAGGCTTCCTTTGCAGGCGTTGAGTAAAGGGGGTTGCGAAAATGAAAAGTGTTGCGACATGGGTCCAACGCACAGCTCAAATTTGCAAAGAAAAAAGAAATGAACCGAGCAATCGATGACTACCTGATATGTCAGCAATAGAGAATTGAGAGCCGAATTAGATAGCGCAAAACCTCTGTGAATCTCCCAGGCGCGAAATGGTTAACTTCCCGGACAGAAGGAGAGGAAGACGAGGAGGTTTTGGCGTTGTTTTGTGGGTGCGGCGAGCTCGCAGAGAATTAGAATAGAGGAAGATAATTTCGATGCCTTTAAAAATCAGATGCTGAAGCTAGTTTCTCTTTACGTTACGATGTAATTGCATCCTGCCATGGGAACACTGCGGAGAAGTACATATAAATACAAACTGTGCGGAATCAAAATCACGCACAGAATATTTATATGCGGGCCACCAAAATATGTAGATGCTGAGTATACAAAGAATTGGTATTTACTTGAAAAGGCATCAGCGCGTAAAGGACATCAAAAGTACCGAAGCCATATCTGATACATACTGCGCACATTGTTCAAAATAAAGACGCAACACTGAGCACCGAAACAGCACATGAAAACAGCACAAAAGCAAGTTCAAGGACACCACGTAGTGGTGTTGTGACTTCGACGTTCCTGTTTAAGGAGTAAAGACAATTGAGGCATCTTCGCAACAGGAATTGATTATGAAGTTAACGCGCCGACGCTACACAGGCGATGATGCGCGCCGTAGTGGAGGGGTCCGGATTAATTTTTACCACATGCACATCGAACGGCAAGCTGTTACAACTGGGATTACAAATCACATGGGAAGAGCTCTGTGAGGCACCACGCACTTCACAACTCCAACGGCTCCAACTTACAAATGCCGGACACGCGACCCTGGTACGCCTTAGATATTCATCAGCTGCGGTCTCCTGATGCAGAATACGTTTTGCGCGGTCTATACGGGACACACCCGTGTTACCCCAATTCCTTGCAATATGCACCTTACCTATCACACTGGACGACGAACGAGCCCGCGCCAACTATCTCCAGGCACAATGTCAACATCAAATGGACTAAGGTACACATATGTCTCTCCCTACGTAACCGATAACGCCTATGCGATTTCAGTGTTGAATAATAACATAAGACCGTAGCCACAACCACTGTCCGCAACACAGACAGTGGCCGGGGCTACCTTCCTGACCATACTGACGGATTCTAAAGAAGCTTGTTGCAACTTCCTGCGAAGCATTCTCCCCCAACAGCCTTCCATATTCTCAAAACTACGAATCGCCTACCTGACCTCAGCATTTGGGTATTAAATCATTCAGGCATAGTCGGCAATGAAGCGGCACATACCGCGGCTCGAGAAGCAGTACACCGGGCTTATGCGGACAGCCCTGTGTACTGCTTCTCACGGATCACGTCACTTTTTGGCAGACGAAAAGCCAGCAACAAGTCACTCGACAGTGGAACAATTTAAGAGCCTATACAATCTCCTTGCTGTTGTAGGTACACTGAATCATCCCATTTGACATACGTTGATCGCAAATATACAGACAACAAATCCACAAAACACGCAGCCGTAAGACCGAAGGAATTTCGCTTCGGTCTTACGGTTTATTTTCCTTGTTACTTGTTTCGATGTCTGCCGACAGCGGGTTTTAATCAGTTTTGTACACGTGGCTGTGCTGCAGCTGCGGTATCTGCCATGCCATTGTGATAGGATGTATATTTATGTGTCTGTTTCTTTTCATTAAGATTAGTTGGAAGTCAGCGTTTGTTTGTAGTCTTCTTCTCGTCCCTGGTCTTTTTTCGCGCTGTGTAGCTCACCAGCTTAAGCAGCATCGCCTGTTAAAAAATGTGCAAGTTGTAGCATGCAGCGACATAGCGCATGACACCCCGTTTGAGGGACTTCTGTAGTGCGTGTACGGTTCCCATTCTGCAGTTTCGTGCACTTTTTCTTCTCATGGAAGCGCGTAACTTTTTTGTAGTTGAACGAAATGCTTTTTGAGAGCGGGTAGGAAGACTGAAGAAAGCCGGGTGGTAGTCGCCTTACGAGACGGAGAACGACATTCGAATCTCATCGTCACCAATCGAGCGTAGCTGAATCTCGTTGTCACTGCTTTTTCGCCGGTGGTGAGGCTACCTGAGTGACATACAGAGGATTGTGCCTTGAAGCATGCGATGGGACCTTTTCAAACGTACACGGCGATTTCTGCTGCTACGGAAACTTGGCGCACAATTCTTGGTGAAAGGGGCTTCGAATTACCTTGACTCCGGATTCTTGTGTATTAGAAAGTGCATGCGATATCGTAACATGTATGCAATCATGAAATATCACATGCTTTACTGCATAAACGTGCTGCGCATGAAACAACAACAAAAATGGTGCTCTCCCAGGTACGACCTGTCTGGCGCAGAACCGTCGACTTTGTGGCACGCCGTAAGGCTGACGGAGAGCATTGGTTGCGATTCTGTGGACGTCTTCGGGGTGCCCGAGCCAAAGTTGTGCAAGTAAGTGAACGCTATGCAACGCTTGCACGTAGGGTGTGCGCTGAAGCCAAATCGCATGAAAGTCGAACGTGATCGTTCGTGCGCATCGCATTTACGACTTGATTGATTGTAGGGTTTAACGCGCCGACGCGACGCAGGCGATGAGGCGCGCCGTAGTGGAGGGCTCCGGATTAATTTTGACCACCTGCTGGGGATCTTTAACGTGCGCCGAAATCTCTTACACACGGGCGTTCTTGCTTTTCGCCTCCATTAGAATAGCGGCCGCCGTGGTCGGGAATCGAACCCGCGTTCTCGTGCTCAGTAGCGCAACGCCTTAGCCACTGAGCCACCGCGGCGGGTGCATTACGACTCATTGTAGGTGCCTGCTGTGGTGATGAACCTAACAATTAAGAATACAGCCTCACAAAAAAAAAAAAAACAAGAATAAAGACGATACCTTGCTGTTTTTGCCCAACCTAACCTAAAGTGTCTTCGAGACAAAATACCAGGACAGTTCGTTAAAAACATTGCTTTCTACCCGTAGCAATGATACAAAGTGTAGCGCAAACTACAAACAAACGTTCCAGATATTAAGCAAATAAAATGAACAATGGAAATTCACAATTAACGTTCCCGCCGAGTTTTTATGATGTCATAGGGGCCTGTTGATGCGTTTGGCGATCGCTGACGAAATCTCCGTTCAAGAAACGTGACCGTAGGATTATCACTTGGTCGTATCACCTGAATACTAACGGGCAGCTAACACACTCAAAACCTTTCTTTCGAATACTTGCCTTATAACGTATATAGATGTCGTGCTGTGAGGAACTTGAAGGTTTTTTGATATCCTTGATTTCTTTGGTTAAGAAGACAACTTTCGTGGTTGCGATAGAGTTGAGGGGGTGATCAAAAGGCAGTGCTTTAAATTAAACAGCAGGGACGTGTAAAGTAAGAGTATGTGCAAACTTGCTGGTCATACGCTTTTAAAAACATAAACATCAGCCGGGAAACCTGAAATAGGAAAGCATGAGCCCAGGCAAAAGAGTTGCTTAAGTTTAGATTTCATTGAAATATTTTGCCTTGTGTGAAAGTGCAATGAAGAGGTGCATACCTGTGGGGAAACGCAAGAGCGTACCGTACCTACCCCTTGTACTCGTATGTGCAACAGCCAGTAGCAAAATCAGTGTCAAAATTAGCGGGTAGTAAAATCAGTAGCAAAATCACAGTAGCAAAATCAGAGATAAAATAAGAGATCGGCCATCTTGAAACGAGATGGCCAACCACTTCATTAGTCAATTGCAAGCTTTTTTCCTGCACCTGTTACCAGGCGGCTGTACCTCCCGCAAGAGATTCATGATGTGGAAACATAGAAAGAAGACCGGGATCGATGACCGATTAGATGGTTTACAATTTAACAAAAATTCTGAGCCCAGAAAAGACAAGGGCAGTGATAAGATTGGGCGGTCGTAGTGGTCGCCTTTGTACAGACGTTACAATAATTAGGGCTGTCGCGGGTAGTTGCCTGCGTGTTGTGGTCCCCGCGAACTTCGCTGCTGCTTTGAAACAACTAAAGAATGATCATTAGTCAAGCAGAGCAAACCATGGTATTCAAATAGTCAATCAGTATTACATGCTTTGCACCTGATCTAGCCTGGCTACTTTTCATATTTTGGGGACATGGGATAATAAATCGTAATAACACCAATTTTAATTCTAGATAGTTCATTAGAGTAAAGTATGCGCAAATTTGAAAGAAGCATTTGTTCAGGATAACAGTTTTTATACTAAAAGCTGTTATACCAGACACAACTATAGGTGACCGGTAAAAAGCAACTAAGAAATTAAGAAGAAGAAATGTGACGTGGGTAGGGCATGTAATGCGAAGGCAAGATAACCGTTAGTCATTAAGGGTAACAGAGTGGATCCCTAGAGAAGGCAAGCGTTGCAGGTGGCGGCAGAAAGTTAGATGGGCCAGATGAGATCAAGAAGTTTTGCGGGGAGAAATTGGTCGCAGTTAGCACAGGACCGGATAATTGGAGATTGAATGGAGAGGCCTTTGCCCTGCAGTGGGCGTAGATAGGCTGGTGATGATGATGATGAAAAAGCAACTTCCTGTTACAGAGCTCTCCTGGCCTCCCGTACGCCGGCGGCGTTCACGCGCGTGTGCGTTGTTGTTTATCTGTTTCCACCGAAAAAAAAAACGCTCGTGCATCGCGCATTCAATGATTAAGAACGACTGATCCTACTAGGGGCTTCTCTGAAAGTTAAGCGCTCTGTGACACATAAACAACACGCACACACGCGTGTGAAGGGCCTGGAGAGATCTCTAGGCCTCGAGAGATCTCTCCAGGAGAGGCTGGAAAGACTCGAGGCTTGCAGAGATCTCTCCAGGCGAGGAAGCCTGGAGAGATGCCCGAACCGGAAGTAGCGGGGAACGGACGACATACTATGAGCCTTTGCCCTTTTTAGCGCACACCTATCCTAGCACTTTTTTCTCAGTGGTTGCAAAAACCTGAACATGCGATATTTCTTGTCACAGTATGGAAAGCCATATAATAGCTTGCTCATGTTACGCGTCTCGCGTGTGTGCCATTTACGCAGGAAACAGCAGAATGAGGCATCTCACTCCCTCTTCTGGGAATACGCCTCCAGGCCACAATGCGTCGGTGGCGTAGACGCGGGCCACAACGAGGATCCGCTGAGGCCAGATCCCAACCAGCTCAGCTTGCTGGACCGAAGGGCGCTGGCCGGCTGGATTCGGGGTGCCGGCTCGAGACACGTGCGCTTCTGGGCGCCCTCCTGGGATACTGCACCACCACCGGTGGCCTCTCCATTGGCCATCACGTGACGTGTCCTTCGCATGCCCACGTAGATACGGGCACGTCATATGCTGATAAACGCTCATTGAACAATGGCCGAGGCTGGACTGAGGATTGAGCACCACGAAAGGCAACCGGCCGTGTTAAACGGAGCGATGAGAACTGCCGACTTTCAGTGCTTCTGGTCATGCTGGTCTTTGGGACACGGTCGGTGCGCGTGTGTTTGTGAGGCTAGGAGTGCGTTCACGAGAACTGGAAGCCCCGCCAAGAAGCAAGAGCGCCGAAACAGCGAGAGCCAAGTGCCAGTGTGCAAATGATATACTCACACTCCAGTGACAAAAGCAACTCTACACTCCAGGCTCCTTGTGCGCTGCGCTTTTCAGAAAATGCAGCGCACTTACACATCTGTCGCATTTGTGGTAGGTGCGTGTTGCACACTTCAGAGGATGACCAGTGCACCGCCATCTTGATCTTGAAGGTGAACACGATGAACTCAGGTGTGGAAGACTGCATCGCTGCGGAATCAAGGTGTACGAATGCGGCGTCACGTTATGACAGACCTGCTACGTCTAATCGCCTGGAAAATGTGCTGATTTTTATATACACTTAAGACGGCTTTAAGAACACAGTATTTTTAGGTAATGTCCGCATTTTAAAGTCAAGCTCCACGTGCATAATTATGAAGGAAGAACAAGGTTCTTGGTCTGAGGTTGGTGTAAGGGCGGAGGAACAGCTCTCTCAGGAAGGGTGACATGAGGATTTTGGGGAGAACCGATTGATGCTTGTCTTGAGGCCTAGTGCCCACAGCTGGAGCCGGACGATTTTGAGAACATCTAGCAAACGAGCCTTGCAAATCTGAAAGTCTCACTCTGAATGCGGAGGCACCCGCGTTAACGTACTTGGAATGTGAGGGGTCCTTAGTGCTGGTTTTATAGTAGAAGAGGGAAGATGGAGGAGCATATAATATTATTGTGGGCAGTCTAATAATAGCTGAGCGAGGTGCCGGGGTTTTAGACATGCCGGTAACCTCTTCCTAAAACGTTTGTAAAAAGGAGAAGCGCTCCAGGAAGATACACCAGCTTTGTACATGTTCACATGATGAACAAACGTTAGAATGATTCAGAACTGACTGTGATCAGGCAATTTTTGCGTGTTAAGGGACTGCCTTGGTTTAATGATGGGTTATAGAGCGTGCAGAGCAAGAAGGTGGAATTATGCATGGTTGTCTAGAGTGGACTGTTGCGCAGTGTACACAGGTCCACCTTTGCGTGTTGTAACTGATATGAGACATTCAAAAACAGTGCTATGTTCAACGGTCAGATCCATCAACCGATGTTTACGATGGTTTCACGAAAGGAAGTAGAATAATAGAGGTACATGGAGCAGACGTCGAAGACTCAAGCAAGCTGGGATAAACCAATTTTTGTCGTCTAACACGTATTGCTGTTGCACATCATCACGTTAAGAACAAAGCTGTGCCAGCACAACAAAAGAGTGTAATATGCAGCGACTGTTGTATGACCCCAACTGAATCAGCTCCTCAGGCCAAGTACGAAAACGTTGTTAAATTGAGAAACTGGACCTGTGAAATAACGAAAATCGAGTATTAAAGGGATGGTGTGTGACATATTGTCAATCATAATTCTGATAGTATGAGTACGCAGACGCAGACGCCTCAAAAATGATAAATATGTTGGAAGGGGCTGTATTGTGATGGCCTTATGACTGCATTGTGAATTCAGCGGTACAAAAGGACAGTGTAAATAAAAAAAAGTGCTGTATACTGTGATGTGTCTACAACGAAATAAAGCTGAATAGAACTTTTGCAATTAGTTTACTGCAGTTACTTCGAAATGGCACAAAATACATGTAAATGTCGGGAAACCAGCAACCAAACGCCCCAAATGTAACATCCGAGTCCAATGCGGACCGTCCAAGCCGATGTTTGCAGACTTGGAATCCAGGAGAGCACACATTTCAAACGAGTGATGACGATGAAAGCGCGAGACGAACAAAAACGTTTTTATAGCGATCATCGCCGAACTAACCCCGTTCACACAGGAGCAGGTCCAACGCATTCTCTACTTGGAAGAACTCGTTCCCGCTTCCCATAAAAATTCTGTGGTGACTACTCGTCAGCCACACCAACTTCAACGGACAGTGAGCCTTTCGTCTAATATATCTACCACGCCTATGGCGTCTTTTCCATCTCCCTCACGACTTACTATAAGGGTAGTGAAATTGTCGCACGTATAGAAACAAATAACCGTCCCTCACCCATCTAAGCGAAGTCCACTCCCCGATGTGATTGCATTACAAGAAACTGAAACACCTCACGTATTATTTCGTAATTACATCACATACGCACTATAACACCAGTCTTGCACGGCCATACTCGTCCACAAATCGCTCACTGCACAAGCACACAACCTTACCGTTAATAGGCAATATAATTTCACTGAACTCATCCCACCCAAGAAAACGCACTAGTCTCTTTATTCTTAACAGCGACAGCCCTCTGCATCACTTCTTAGCTTGCATCAATTGCATCCTCCAGAAAGTTAGAACTATAACTGAACATCCCCGCCTAGCCTTCTCGGCGAGTTCAGCGCCCCACATGCACCATGGGGTTGTTCGAAAGCCAATAAAAAGGGCGCGCAAAGGCACGGCGTTGCCCAACAAGCTCACCTCACAGTCTGGCCGACCCCTCATACCCAACCCGTATCGGCAACAGCGTAGCACGAAATTATACCCACGACCTCACATCATAGGTCGGCAAAACAGAAAGAACTCACTCAAACTCAATCACAATTTTTTTCATTCACGCTGTACTCAAACTCAGACTCAAAAAACTCGTCTGTTCACAAAATCACTCGTACTCACTAATCAAATACTCATTTTTAATCATACTCACTTGTACTCAAATAATTTGTCCTCACGAGTATTCGTACTCAATCTGTACTCATGAGTACTGAATCTATACTCATGAGTACTCACTCTGTACTCATGAGTACTCAATCTTCTGTACTCATGAGTACTACTTATTCTGCACTCATGAGTACTACCCATTCTGCACTCATGAGTAGTACTCATTCTGCGCTCATGAGTACTCCTCATTCTGGACTTATGAGTACTCAATCTGTACTCATGGGTACTCAATTTGTATTACTCACGAATAATCAACTTATCTGCACTGTTAGCTAGGTCGTATCCCGAATGGAAAAATAAATAGAAAACAATAAAATGTTTAATTTATTAGAAAAATTCAGAGCCCTTCCACCCCGTGAAGAGGGATGGCCAGCAAAGCTGCGGTGCCGAGCCTCAACGTGAGGTTTGACTGGGTCGTAGTCCAAGGGGTGCACGAAGCAAAACACGTTTATTTGTAATTTGCGATTGAGCATTGTTCTTGGTTATTAACTAAAAGTCCAGTCCGGTCCAGTCACTGCTCCTCGCGCATGCTCAGCACGGCTCATCACGAGCCACGTGAAACGGCTATCAAGCGGCTCCGACGCAGCGTCAGATTTAGCTACTGCGCAATTGAGGCGCACACCTGGGCACGCGCCGGCGCCAGTGCGTCTGCGGCGGCTGTGACGCAACACAATCCAACACAATCCAATTTAATCCAATCCAATCCAAATCCAATCCAATGCAATGCAAGCCAAGCCAAGCCAAGCCAAGCCAATCGTATCGAATTCAATCCAATGCCCCTCGCGCTAGCGCAGAACGGCCCTTCACGATATATACGCGAAACTGCTCAACCTCGGCCAGTGTAGCTTACGCTACAAAACATACAGGAATCGCGGGTAGAAATTTATTATAGCGCGGGTATGGTAATCACGGCTCATGCTCTATGAAGGCCCTAGGACCTTTTTAATTTTGTATGATGTTTTCTATGCCCCGGGGGTGTGGCGCGCAGTTTTACAATTCCGGAGATTTGAGTGGGCTCAGCAACGTGACGCTACGCTAGCTAGCGATTCCTGTCTACATTGCTCTGGGACCGGAGACGATCTGCTGGATCCTAGCCATTTACAGCTTTGCTATAAAACACAGGTTACATATATATCAGGACAGAGGAAGGAAACATCTTACGCGGTGCACTGTCGTAGGGCGACTTACTCCGCGAAGGCACGTACATGTAAGAGAGCCATACGGAACGTAAGCACTCGTGTTGCGTCTGGCGTCTACTCTTGTTCTCAGGAATAAAACAACAAAGTCTAGGCCGGGTCGGGCTCAGGGGAGCTCGGGGCTTGTCTGTGCGGCCATGGCCGTAAACTGCGGTTTTGTGCGTGTCTTCGGGTGGCAGCTTTTGTCGTCCGTTTTCGTTTCCGGGCGCGCTCATACTCTCGTAATCGTGCTCCGAATCCGAATTGTGCCTGCCCGCAGGCACAATGAAGCGTTTGCGTAGATTGACGTCCGTTCGTATCTAGATCACTAGCCGCTTATTCACAGATGCTGGATGCTGGCGTTTGTTTTTTGTTGTTCCGGATACTAGAAACTTCGTTAAAAGGGTGTTCGTCTCGTTGAGTACCGGTGAATTTCAAATCTGCTTGATTTTATTGTGTGCGTGCCGTGGGATTCACTTCGTCAGACCTGAACTTGACAGTGTTTATGGCGTTGCGTTAGCCGCACCGCTTCCGCGTTTTTCGGAGGTGTGATAGCTTGCACTGATGTCACTGTATTGCCGTGTTGGTGGGTTGGTTGCACAGTGGAAATCTGCAGCTCGTATCTCTAGCAGCGCGGATGAAGCTGATACCGATCGATCAAAACGTGTGGTGGCGTCGTTATGTGCAATCCACATGTTTTACGATACATTCCAAGACGCAAGCTTAAGCGAAAATCCCGGCGTCTGGCGTTGGCGTTCATCGTTTTAAAACGATTCCTTCACGAGGCCTCCCACAGTGCGAGCTTAAACACGGCAGTAGTTGCTAGCGAGGGGTGGTCGCCCCGCCTCTAAACAGTAGTGAAGGTAGGGGAATAACAACCGCCGAAATTCACCGTCATCGTCAGCGCCCTCATTACACGGCGGCATAAACGAGGAGCGACGAATGGGGTTGCCACTCGAAAGTAAAGCCATTCGAAAGCAAAACGCTCCTCCAGCGGCAAGATTCCAGAGCTCTTCGACAAAATATGCGAGGATAAACAAAGCGTCGCTTGCGTTCAACTGGATATTATGATGTACCATTCACAACTCACAAACGTGTTTAGGTTTACCCGGATATTTTATTTCTATTGCTGGGGCAAATTCCACCGCCACGCTTGCATGGTGGGGCTATATGCTCACTTGTAAATGGCACTACACGAGACCATATTACTAGCGAACCTGAGCAAAATGTTTCAAAACGGGAACCTAATAAAACCATATGGGCGCACGTACATCAGCCAAATTGTCACTTGAATACGCACAGGAAATGGTACGGACAATGTCGGTGAGACAAACGTTACAAATCACGCAGACCACTTGACGCGAGTTACGTAAATTAACTGCGGCTGTTGAAATGAGCGATTCGGCTCACGAAACGACTACACAGCGTGACATGAGTCTACGGAAACTTCTGAAGACCAAAAAAGAGGGACTTCAGTACGCCTAGTGCGTGCATTGTTAGCAGCCTCCACCGCCTCTCCCCTAAAACAACTGGAAAGGAGCAAGCGCAATGAAGCCGCCACGCGTTCACAGGCCGCGTCAACAAAAATAACTGCGGGAGTCAACAGGTGCCATAGGAGCAGCAGAGCAACTGCGGCCGCGTTTCCCGCCAGGCCCTCACCCCCTCGTTTTTCCCTCTTCACCGTGACGCCTTTGCGAGCGACCGCCGAGAAACGCTTACAGTGCCAAACAGGGACCGGGAAAGGAGGGAGGTGCCGTTTTCGTTGTCTAATTTTAAATGCAGAGCATTTCAGTAACTCACGATGTCACCCGCGTTGACGTCCGTAGTCGTAGTCCGCACCCTTCCCCCTACACTATATATAAAAAAATACTATCCGGCGCCTGGTTTCGATCCCTCGACCCTGCGGGCACCATGTACATGGTGCTCTACCCACTGCGCCACAAAGCCGAAACAGAATGGGAGGCTGCGAACGCGCCTTATATCCTTGACTCATTCAAACTACGTCAATAAGCTGCTGATACAACGCATTCACTACCACCAACTCCCCAAACATTAAACATTAACGCAATACACCCACCCCCTATGCGACGCATTTACTCGAGTCCCCCTCGCGGGGAGATGGGCCCAATTTTTACCATCATTGACAGTTAAGCTGCACAGCGGCACCGCTAAATGTTTGCGACTCGTACACGCGTGTCCGGACTCGAGCTCATGATAAAACGTGTTTGCACTACTGTACTCACGAGTGCATATACTCAAGAGTTTGGACACTCGCAAAACCAGTATTCATGAGATTGTACTCATGAGTAGTGTACTCATGAATACTGTGTATTCATGAGTACTATGTACTCACGAGTACTGTGTACTCATGAGTACTCATACTCAGAATACTGTACTCATGAGTACTCACACTCATGAGTAGTGTACTCATGAGTACTGTACTCACGAGTGGTGGACTTACCCCTGTACTCACTCGTCATCGTACTCACTTTTTTCTGGGTGTGTACTCACTCATCATCGTACTCACTCGTGAGTTTGAGTACAAATGAGTACAAATGAGTGTACTCACGAGTGAGTACGCCGACCTATGCCTCACATACATCTACCACATACCACAAGCCACTTGGAGACGGATTGAGGAAATATTAGACAGCGATCAGAGAGAGAGAAACTGTTTATTAAAAGGGAAAATGCAGAGAGGTTTGTGGACATCAGTTCGCCGGTATGCTACTCTGCGGGGAAATGGGGAGAGAGAAAAAGGTAGTAGGTGAAGTGAGGGAGAGGAGAGTAATAGTAGAGAAAAAAATTAAATATGATCCCTCTTCAGGGTGTTGAGTTCAAAGGCCCTTGAGATGGAGGAACGACTACAATTTCGTGGATACACCAATGTCCTGGAGGAATTCGAATACCGCGGACAAGATTTTGCGCTGAGCGGAGGGATAGGGCCATGGTCCAAGTACCAATCTTAATGTCAATGGTCCGTCTATACCAACTCAAGGTGCCATTTCCAACATAAAATTGATTGCCTCCACCCTGGGCAGCAATCATCATACCATTAACTTTTCTAGTAGTAACGCCTGTATTCCTAAAAAAATCGACGGGTTAAATTCACACTGGCAAGCCTTCTATGACTACCCCTCTCCTCCACTATACTGGGCATTGATACCTGGACCCCATTAAGATAAGATCAAAAGAAAGAGAGAGAGATGTTTTTTAGAAAACAGAGTGTATAGCCAGTGCACATAAACGGCTTCATGCTGCTCTCTTAGGGGAAGGGGAAAAAAGAAGAAAGGCTTAAGAAGGGCAGAAAAGAGATGCAAGCTAAGAGAGGTATTAACGAAATTAAGAAAATGCCATCACCATAGTCTTAGAGTTAAAAGATGGAAAGTTTTTTAGTTAACCCGGTGTCGGTAAGGTATGAAAACACATTTTAGGGCTGGACTGTGCTGATAACAAGAAGGCCAGGGTCCTAAATGGTTTTAAAGTCACTGGTCCTCGCCCATAACCTATGCCTGCAATGTTGCGTAGCAAGATTCATCAAGAGCCCTTTTAAGCCGGACAGTGGAGAAAAAGATGCTCGATTGTGTGAGTGGTTGCACCTGGTATCTGAAGATAGTCCATTGCGGAAACGGTTACTGTTGGTGTAAGCTGCATGAAGTTGGCCCCGATGAAATAATGTTTCTAGGTGACGGGGTAGCTGGTGAGGGAGGATTGATGACTGCTGAAGGTCAAGTACGTAGAGATATTTATGGTAGTGAGTAGAACGTGACCAGATTCTGTTTTCTCTGTAAGGGGGTAGCGTTTGGTAAAAATATCCTTCGTATTTTGCGGCAGGTGTGACCGGCAGAGGCAGCGTCATCAGCTTTTTGGTTTCCTGTTATCCCACAGTGACCGGGCACCCACTGAAATACAATATTATGCCCAGTGCCTGCTGCAAGGTGGTGAAGATAGAAGAATATCTTGCGCGGGGGTTTTATATGTAGGGCGCTTGCCGCCGTTAAGCGGGCACTCATGGGAAGGTTTGAAGTCGGTGAGTATGGTCCATTCATTAGGTGCTTGATGGAGAACGCAGCGGATGGCCTCTTTCCGTGCATCAAGCTCAGCTGATGTCGATTACATTGGTCTTTCTAAGCGGTAGGAGTAAAGTTTTCCGGTCAATGGGACATTGAACCCAGAGGAAGAGCATTGAGGCAAAGAACCTTCGGCGAAAATTTGAACCCTGGTGGAATTCATCCTGCGCGTGTAATCCAACGCTACTTGGAGAAGTTTAGCTAGGGGTGTTATCTTTTTGTTGTCATGCCAAGGATGCGCAAACCTACACCAGCAGGTGAAAGTGTCCAGCGCGGAAATTGAGATAGCATTGCAGGCGGTGGTTCAGTTGTTTTGGGAAGGGACAAAGCGCTGATAGCATCTCCAACCCTGAACTGTAGTATGCAGGGATCCTGCTCGGACAGTGTGATCTGGGTTGAGGGAGATACCTGTATTGGACACGGATGCACTCCTGTAACATGATTAGGTCGAAAGGGAAGCATGGAGGTTCATCGATAGTCCCGGCACCGGAGGAACCTATGGGTAGACCAAGGCAAATGGCAGGAGGTTCCGCCACGCCACTTTTAGCTTCATTTTGTTAGTAGGCTATGTGCGATGCAGAGAAGAAGGCTATAGCGTATGAAGCCGTCGACGTAAGCTTTGTGATCTGCAGCATCCAGCCGCAGCTACTGCCCCATTATGAACCAGGAAAGTATTCGAGAACCTGAGACGTCGCAGATAAGTGGCACATAGTCTTTTTATCTCAGGTGACCAGGAGAGATTTCGGTCGATGACCACGCCAAGATACCTGTAAGTCCGGGCGTACGGTAGGGCGCGGCCACTCAGCAGAATTGGGAACCCATCCGGGCGCTTCGTTGGGAACGCCAGTGCTAAACTTTTCTCGGGCGATAGTTGAAGTCGACAAGCAGCAAGGTTGGTTGAAATAGAGAAGAGGGCCTTCTGGAGACGTTGCTGAGTGGTGCGTCGAGAACTTTATGCATACCAGATGCAAATGTCGTTTGCGTAAATCGTCATGTTGACTCCTTGCGGTGCACGAGGACGCGGGTTCATTTCCTGGCCGCGGCGGCCGCTTTTCTGATGGAAGGGAAAAGAAAAAAAAACACCCATATGTACGAGATTTTGGCTCATGTTAGAGATCCCCAGGTGGTCAAAATTAATCCGGAGCCCCCCACTACGACATGCCTCATCGCCTGCGTTGCGTCGGCGTGTTAAACCCTACAATCACTCACTGCCACACCCGAATTAACACCGTGCCCAGGCGGAGTACGCGACTGCGGAGGCCGCCGGGGTGACAGGCGTAGTTTTGTTTGTGTTGGACAAACACAGTTGGGGGTAAGGGGTGTGACAAGTATGTGGCGCTCCTCGAACCTAATCTTCGTTGGCTGCTAAGTTGAGTGGCCCAACAGGCTCTGTGGGCAACATTGTGCTTGGACGGCCAATAAGCATCGACGAGCACAGCAGCTCGCGGTCAGTAACCGGCACCACCAGCAGGCTGCGTGCGGGTTGTCACTCGGCTGGAGGGTACCGCAATCCTTCCCCATTCATGAATGCGGGACAAATCGTGACACGAAAATTTTATTCCACTCGTTCAGAAAGGACAATAAACGGCAATAGTTAAGTTTGAAGAAGCTGATGTAGATCAACCAGCTTAGACCGCAGACCCCGAGCGTTCCAATGGAAAAAAGGGGCATTTGTTTGTTTAACGTTCGAGGGCACTGTTGGCGGCTCCCAATCATGCACGGCGCACCAGGTAGGGCACAAGATGTCGTTAAAAGATATTCTAGAGCCATGTTAACAGCAACTTCAGGTAAGCTGCTTTACGATGGTATGGCGGAGATAAGGGTATTGAGTGCCGCAAAGAACAACAGAATCATCACTTTGCTGAAGTCTAGTTGCCTTGTAGGAGCGTGGGTTTCACCTTGCGGTTCCATTACATGCTGACTTGCACTCGGTACACAGCATTAATAGAGGCTTATGTCGTTGGTTGTTGCTCTCCAGGCTGGGGCTTGTTCGGGGTTTCTCTAACAGTACAGATACATCCCAGTCTAAAATCACAAAAGGAATACCGCAAAAACCTAACAAGAATTCCTGTTGTACGACAAAAAACCTTTGTTGCAACAACAGAAGTTCTGTTGTTACGATAAAGCCATCTGTTGTTACGACACACATCTCTGTCGTAACGACAAAGTCAATTTTCTCAACGACAAACATTCCTGTAGTCACAACAGAACTGCCATTTACCATACTCTTCACAACGGGCAACACACTACGGCAGGCAGTCTTCTCTGTTTCAACGCACCGACATACTCAACAAAGTTGGAGACCACGTTGGTTTCAAATGCAGTAGGAACATATTTAAAACACAGGCGAAAAAATACCTCTTAAATAAGAATATCTGCTTCAATGGCTAGAACTGTGCATGTCGTCTAGACCTGTTAAATGCGCAGGTTTTGTAATTGTCTATCTTTAAAACTCAATCATAGTTGTACTCTGATTGTCCATTTGTATTTTGTTTGAATTTACTCCTTTGTACTCTAATGTACGTTACTGGGCCTTTCCCGAATTGTTCTGTAATGTCTTGTGCTCTACATGTTGCTTGTATTTTTGTAACTCACATTAGAATTTTTAGCTTGTTTGATTTTGCCTCATCATTGTACTGTTCCAAAGGGGGCTGGGGCCTCTGTCAGGCTTTGTAGCCTTTTGTCCCAGCCTGCCTCCTCGTACTTCTGAGGAAGTGAAATCTTTGAACCTTGAATCTTAAATATTCAAACCATGTGCAACTCCTGACGGACCATCAGTATCACGACAACACAGGAATTCGGCATGACGGAACTTCAAAATAAGGACAGGAATAGGACGCACGACAGAACATTAGAATCCCGACACGAGAAGAATACGACAAGACGACACGCGAAAATACAACAAAACTACAGAAAATTTTCTTGTCGTCATTTTGGACTGGCATAGGCCTTGATCGTTGTAGCGTTAGCATGCGATGAAAGCGAACCTTGAGGAAAACAAGGTGTTGCTGAAAGTACATCTGGATTTGGGGGTGGCTCGCGCTGTTAGGGAGCCCTTCCTTAAAGTTGCTCAACTGCTAGGGCCAGGTTGCGTCTTTTTTCTTCGGGCCCGTACCGAAGGTTGCAGGATGTGGTCCATCACACATCGCATATCGAAGGTGTGCGCGCTAAGTTTAGTCTTTGTTGGGGTGCGGGCCAGCGCATATTTTGCACCGCACTCGCCCGTTGAACTGCTTTGCAACATGACCATGCCTTTGGCATTTGAAGCACTGGGTTGCTGTTCCCAGGTATTCCTCAACGGGATAACTGCAGCAGCCAAGGAAAATGCACTTTGGTAATGCGGAGCCGCTTGGGAACTTAAAAAGCACTGTTTTTTGGTGACGCCGCGCCATTACACCATTTTTGTCCGGATCATAAGAAACTTGCCTTTTAACAAATGTGACACCTTGATCTCGCCAGTTCTTGTGAGTTCGGGCCCCAAGTATGGACCCCAAAAAAGCTCGTGGTACATACGCCGAGTTCGCGAATGCGGTTGTCGCCGGTTGTAGTGCGTGTTAACGTGGTCCAATTTGAGAAAGATGTGAAAGCTTGCTGACAAAACTACCTAGGCTTGCCAGTTCCTAGCATAACGTCGCAAAACCGACAAACAATTTAGCCAATCTACGTAAAAGCTAAATGATCACTCACGCCGCTGTCGACTCCACCCTTGCACCACTAGTTCAAGCTGCGCCAATTTTTTACAGCTCCGTTCATGTCAGGCATGATCATCCTGGCCCTATACACCAGCAATTCTATCCGTTAAGCCTTGCCTTATTCCATTAACATCCAACCGCCATCCTTCATCTATGTCTTAAGCTTTCAATTTTTAATTCCCGGACTTTAGTCCTTATACTTCACACCGGCGTGATGCAATTCTCTTTTTGTTAAGCGATCTTTGTCCTTCCCTTGCTGTTAGTGTCCTGTTAGATTGCCAGCTATGACGTTGCAAGTGTCGAAGGAGGTGCTATTAGGTAGCGAGTGTTTGTTGCTACTGGGGGCTCCAAGAAAAGTTTCGTTTTTGCGAACACGCTCGGTAAGGTGACGGGCTATGGCAGCTTCTCGTGTTCACTCCTTACAAAAAATTATGAGCCATTTCGCCGTGTGGAGGTGGTACACAGGCGAAGCTTTTTAGTCCACGACATAGAAGAGACAGATAATTTAAGTGGAAGATAGGGTAAATCTTAATTCTTTTGAGTCTCGACGAGGGCTATCCCTTAGAAAAACATACACGTACGCACTCTTATTTTGAACAGGAGTCTTGATCCGCGACACACGAACGCGAACATATATTTTCGTTACCGCTGTGTGTTTATAGGGTGCTCTGGGTGCTCTTTTATAGGGTGCTCTGAGTCAGTGGACCTGATTTAGGCGGACATATGCGGACTGAGATGCGTGGTACCTATGTGTTCGTGAGGCGTTCTCTACCTTGCGACAAGGGCGTCCTCTCGCACTTGCCCCTTGCACAGTGTTTTTTTTTGCGATAGAATGCCCGTTGGCATAAAATAACTTATTTACAAATATACATGGGCCCCGTCTCTCGAAGGAAGTCAAGAAGGGAGCGGTGGTGGGGTCGCCAGAGCCACCGCTGAAGGTGGGGGGTCTTCCAGGATGGAGGCCTGTGCCTCTCAGGTGTTGCTTTCTGGCTGAGGCCAGTGAAGGACACACCCATATGAGATGGTCCGCGTCAGCGTGTGCGACTGGAGCTGTGCAGAAGGGGCAGGTGTCGTCGAACGGGGCATGGTCGCGTGGTGGCCACACCCGGGTCACAGCAGGTGAAAGCGCCACTCTAACTCGAAGTCTGCGCAGCAAAACCTCTTCTCAGCGAGCAAGTCTACTGGGGAGGTCCGTTCCACACGGGGGGATGAGGGGACGTGTGGCGCGACGCAGATCGTCCTTCCGTTGGAGAAAGTTTGCTATCGGACCGGTTGTTAACATTGGCAGCGGCCGAGGAAGTTACGCCGGGTGACAAGCCATATGTTTGCGCTCTTTACCAGTAGTGTTAGCCGCCCGCCGCCCCCGATTATTTCTTCACTTCCTTCTACAGTCGCCTACAAGCTCAAAGTAGTTCGCAGTGTAGTCGACATAACCACCCATGAACTGACCGCGGCACTCGCTGGAAAGCACAAAATTCCACTTGCGAAATTTTACGACCTCACAACACCGGTGCTGAAAACATCGCCGGATGTGATCGTCGCGAGAACCGAAGCCGCGGAGCTCACCATCACGCTTAGCAAGATTGACAACCTGCGAGTGCTACGCACGGTGTGCGAGTTTTCCGCCTTCATGAAGCCGCCACGCGACACATGCTGCAGGGTATTACGCGGGCTGGAGGCGCCAGTGACTTCAAGCGATGGAATTTCTCCAAGCCAACAAACCACTACTACTCCACGCAGGCATGCTGAGCAAAATTCTGTCGGTGCCGCTTACATTGGAATGGAAGCTCGTACCGTTCTGCGGGAAAGTGGGACGCGTTCTCTACTGCTGCAGACCATTTGGATGCAAAACGAAAGTGTGCCGCTAATGGGGCGAAGTGTGGAAGCGCATGGACGTGGGCCCACAACCTGAGAACACACGGCGCCCCAACTGCGGCAAACCCGACCCCACGGCGGGGAAGGCATGCCCACGGCGCTTCAAGCAAAACCACGCGGGTGCACGGGCCGCCGCCACCACGGTGGGCTGGTCTGCTAGTGCTGCTCGTTCTCTCGCTGCACAAAACCCTCCTCAACAGACAGTCACAAATACCCACCCGCCCCCTACGCCCATTATACTATCACGTACCGCTGATTTCCACTTTCCACACTTTCCCTCAACAGTCAATCATGCATGCTCGCGCACCCCCCTCCCTTTCGCACCATCACCGGAGATACCCGCATTGATTGCTCTGATTCAAAACCTTCAACAACACAACGACCAAGTGATAACACGGTAAGAGGGTCCTGAGGCTTCCCGCACCGCCACGCCGAAGTCGTCTTTGTCTACCCGCTGGCCTATGCAGGAATGGGTAGAGGTCGCAGTGGAGGCTCAATTCACGGCCAATTTTATCCCCTTCGTGACGCAGCAAGCTCAGCAATATTCGCTGCAAGCGTTCAAATTAATCACCGACACGACAGAAAAAAATCTCCTTACGTTTGATAAAAGATTATCGGCCGGAAAGCAAGCGCTCCTCTGCGACCCACCGCAGGCCGAGAAAATACGAAGGCGGCATGACCCACCAGCGCCGCAACATTGGGTCTCCATCTCTTGCATCTACTAAGGAAATTGCCATTATATGGGATACAACTACCAAGGAAACGCTGATCCTTTGTGAATGATCGCCAGTTTTTTGTCGGATTTTTTTTGTCGTACCAGTTTTGGACAAAAATCCTTCGTGAATAAATACGAATAGGGATGTGCTTTGAGTTTCCATTGCCTATGATTATAAAGATTCCTCATGATTATTACCAGTGTAAGTTCAATTTCATTGTCAAACTTATGCTTAGTGAACGAACATTTCAGCAGCTAGATTTTTGCGGTATGACCAGCTGCAACAATGCATGTCAAGTCATGAAACCCAGCACTGAAATCTAATAAGCCATGTTTCAGCTTTCCCAACACATGAGCATGCAAATAGGGCACAAAATCAAATTTTTGCACGAGAGATGCGCTCTATTGAAGCTGCTCGTTCTTTAAAGGGGACCTGAAGCACTTACCACCGACTTCTAGGATTGTATTTTGGGGTAAAGCTTATTATCCCAGCAATATCCTCCCTTAAGAATTATCAAAATTTGTTCACTATCACCGAAACTACACGCAATGAGAAATCGCGCATAATCGTTCCCTGTCAACTCGACCGCGGACAACGCGACGAATGTTGCGCCTCTCTCGCGGAGAGGCACAGGCGGTTCGCGGCGTTCTGTTCCGCGGCCTTCGATATATCACAGGCCGGGGAGTTTTCTCCTTTTTTCCGAAACGTGGAGGGCCTATTTCCGGCCTGGTGCCACATAAAAGCAGGCATTGCTGCCTGCTCGCAAGCGCGCGCTCGGGCTGGTAGCGGTTTTTTGAAGCAATAAACGTGTGTTGTCGGGTGGTATCATTGAAAGGGAAGTACAATAAAGGCCGCTTATATCGAACAGCGCCAGGATTGTAAAATAGTTCGATATAGGAAAAATTCGATATAGAAAGTAAAGCAAAAAAAATGCTTATATAAGAGAAATCTTGCCGAAGGAGTCACGAGCTAATGCTGAGCTCTTACCACCCTGCAGTCCACTATTGATACGACACTTTTTCGGAAAGAAAACAATTATTTATTGGGGCGGAAGAACTGCGCGAGTGTAGCCTGCTTCTTGGAGCGCAACGCGTTGCTGGTGACTGCTTGCTCCACGGTATCTAAACAGTCGACAAGCACAAGACCGCTGCCCGCAACGGCACTGCAGTATCGCCGTAGCAGGGCCACGGCAGCGACGCCTTCGCTTGTGCTCGGAAGCGGTACGGAGTCTTCGGTGACTTCGACACAGCGTTTGCAATAATGGATACAAACGAATAACGGAACAAGTGCGGAATAACCGAACAAGTGCGAGCAGCGAGTGGCGCGGACTTGAAGTTTGGTGACACCGCAGCCCGGAGCGCTTAATGTTGCGCTTTCGGCTCCAACGGCATGCATGCGAGGAGCTGGTCCACTCTGCCACGGCCCGTTTGGACGCGCTCGAGCTCCCGCGGGAGTCGCAAGCTGCACCCGCAACGCTGTCGCACGCCGATGTATTGCGGGAAAGCCTGCCGCATTCGTAAGAAAAGCGAAAAATCCCGCGCGGGAGAGTTCGATACGTATATCCATTGTAAGCAAAATCGCGTTCGATATAAAAAGTTTTAAATGCATGTAATTTTTTCCAGAATTATGCAAGGGTTTTATATAGGCAATAATTCGATATATCCGTGTTCGATATAAGGAAGCTTTACTGTATTGAGCTCACCACTCAAGCTCCACGCGCACTCAAAACACAAAAGAAACGGCAAAATTGTGCGTACAGGTTCAGGCATAGAAGAGGCTCGTACACAGCGCCGACGACGGCGGATCGCCACGGGAAATGCGAGAAATAAGCCGCGAAGTTCACCAGTGACAGCCGATCGGACAGATATGGCCTCGATGACGTCCTTTAGGCCATGCCAGGGGTGCATAATGAGGAGAACTGAAGAGAGCGCGGTGTGTTTTTCCGCGTCTTTCACAGCAGATTTGTGCGCTCACCGCTTCACGTGACCGTGTAATATTTGGCTCAGGTATTCTTGGCAGTGTAATCTAAACGTCGCGCAGATTTACTTGCACGGCTCAAAGAGTGTTGCATTGTCTCTGTAAGCTGCTGCTGTAATGGTCATCTTGCACGCACAAGCTGTAAATTCGAAATAGCGGTTTCAGGGTGGACAACATGTCAGAATTTCACCTTTTCTTACTGTTATGTCACAGGTAGCTGCTCGAGACAGGAGCTCGCTGCTGCAGCAGTGCTCAGCATCGTAGATGCCAAGCCAAACAGTAAGCTTCTGTTAGAGGCAGCACTGTTCACAACTCAACCCGTGCAATGTATACACATATGTTAGAAGCGTAAATCACAATTACAGAACATCAACTGATGCCCAATTCACAAAACAGACAAGGAAGTATGTTTGAAGGCCTCTTTAGTGATGTGTACCTCAAAAAAGTATCTGCACTGGTTCATATATGGCATGTCGATTTAGTGGATGCACAGAAACGCACATATATAATAAAATCAGTCAATTGTGCGTCTGGTTCATGTTACACATCGCTGCACTGATATGCTCGGATCGTACGTTTAGGAAAAAATCTATTATCGTGCCGAAGGTGCACCACATGAAATTAGTTCCATAGAGTGCCGGATATATTGGAACCAACATCATGTTTCCCTTGCCAAAGCTTTGTGCATTGTTTTTATTAACATCATACTTCTACATTTTACCCATTGGATTAGACAACAGATAAAACCTACTTATCCTAATTCCTGCATAAGACAGGAGATAGCCAAATAGCTAAGCAGAATCAAATGAGAAAAACACTGAATCCATTTTTCTTGTCTCCACTCTGAACCAGAAGTCACACTTGGCTCTCATAAAAAGAAGCAAAGCTGAGTTTTGCAAAGCAAATGAAATAAGCAAAATGACACAAAGCAGATTTATTTATTCTTATAGCTCTACGAGAAGACAATTTTGCTCAGCCATCCACACGAGCACACTATGTTCAATTACATGCGTTCACATAGGCATTTAATTTGCAACTTTGTTTCCGCAGTCAGTGTTTCATATGCGCGGTGAAATAAACTCGAACTAGCGTCCTTTCCTGTAGTGGAAGCTTTAACACCACGTACATAGCATCGCACAAGGAGTCCTAGCGCCGCACACAACAGAAGGGCTTTTGCTTGGAGTGAATTTGTGAAGTCGCTTGACTCGGCTTGCACACACCTTGTGCTATGCATGCGAATAGTCATCCTCCGCGTGCAGTGAGAATTCTCCTACAGTGCAAGCGTGACCTTACTCCGAGGAAATAGTTTGGAACAGTACGGGTTTTCTCCAGCTCGAGATGTACGATTTCTTCCTTTTATGGATACATCTGCCGCGTAGTACGCTGTCAGAACTGCACTTATCCGGCTTAAATCGTGCACTACACTGGCAACAAATGAGATCAGAAAGCAAGCACTACAGTAGCGGTTTCTATTTCTCATAGCTGCATATCAAGGCAATCAACCTTGAGCCAGCACCGCGCAACGCACCACTCGGTTCCCTGCAGATCATCAATCGATTGTTAACATAGCTTCTGTTATACTGGGGGATTACTGTTGAGTCTGCGACACAGCACACAACACTAAGTAATGGCAAATGACAGCGCAAGCAAACACTGCAATGACCTCTTCTGATCCCCATAGCTACATATCAATGCACATAACCCTGAGCAAGTTATGCACCACACACAGGCTGCTAGGTTAACTCCAGAAATAAGACTTAATAAAGGACACAAACACCATATCTAGTTTTCTATGTCGTCTGAAGGAGTTGTTTGCTTCTGCAGCTATAGAAACAGGTATTTAAGCTAAATGACGGCGGGCGGAAGCAACAGTGCACCGCAGGGCATTCCTGTCTTTATTATCTTTCAAAAAAGGCGCTTCCAATTTGGATGTGCGCTGTGAATATTCAGCAGTTTTCTTGTAGTTATCCCGTCGTCTGGATGTATACGCGGGGGAGAGAAGGCAATGATGATGGCCGTTCATTACCTCCTCTCCTACAATCTTGTTTTAAGGTTAAACACGGGAGTTTCAGAGTATTACATGAGACAGTGCTTAAACTTGTACCGATAATATCACTATAAGAGTTGATAACAACGCGTCCAGCCGGTTTTCGAATTGCCTCAAATTTATTCGCAGGAATTTTAGTGGTCGGTTCCAAGACCAAGGCGGCATACTTAGGAACTGAGAGTTCGCGCGCGCCAAGCTCGTTTTCTGGAAGCTTGCAGTGTTGGAACCAAACAATTCTATACTTTACCCCAATGAGAAGCCCTAATGAACTAGCGCTAAGGAATTTTAAAAACGTTGCATAAAATAATAATGGTAATAACATCAGAGCAAAAGTTTCCTCCAGCGAAATAACCTTCTGGACATGAATGCCTCTGGTAAACGAAAGGGCATGTAATAATTTCATTTACTTGAACCTTAAAGCATCACTGTTCATTTTGTTTAGAAATTCTTCCACATCGTAAGTACGAGGGCCACTAAAAAGTGAGTGAACACGTTAGTTGCCCTTTTTTTGTGGCCAACAAACTCATATAAAACTGGCAAGGCTTCCTTAGAACATTTATTTGTAGTGAAGTTATTTAGTATCACTATTTGGACTCTTACGTCACCTTCAGTATAATTCCCTCTAACCCGGAATTTTTCCTTGGAAAACACTCTAGTCTTAACGCCGCTGAAAAATAGGACGGTTTGTTAGGTATGTAACGGTGCTTTCTGAATTCATATTATGCGGTTTTCATGTATTCTACAATGAAGAACACAAAGCCTCTTCACAGATAGTGGGAGATGCCTTTCGGGAAGCGTCCGAGCAATGACATAACCCTCTTGTAACTTAACAACACCTCTTCTGCACTCAGGCTTTGACCACACTAAAGAAAAGGGCCACTCTCGTCAATGCTATGGCGGTTAACGGATTGCTCCCTGCACGACGTGTTTCCACAAAAAAGCGAAAATAATGAAGATTGAACCGCGGTGGATAAAGGGTGGGATCAGGGCACCAGACACTACGTTTGTATATGAGTTCTATTCTATCGGTTACAGAATTAAGAGGCGCAAGTGTAGACACAAAATCGTTATTGACAAGCATGCAGAAGCGAATGTTTGCGTGCAGTTTAATTTCAAAGTGATTTGTAGTTGTTTTCCATAGAAACGCCATACGGTTATTTGTAATTGGAACTTGTCTGCTACTGTGGGTGAGGGGATGTGACTCGGTCTCTATCGAATTCTTCACATGTCATGACCTGTCCCACGAGGTGCGAAGAAATGCCCAGAAAATGGCCGCTGCCACGCCCTTTTATCGCCGAGAGCCGGAAAACAAGCTGTACGTCAAAGAATGTGACGCAGCTGTCCGGTCAACGTGACTCTTCAGAATAATCAATCTCCACTCGCGCGCTTCCTATTTTTTGTCTCGTCATGACTTGACAAGAGCCAAAACATGTTTTCGTGAACGCGGAGCACTTTCAATGAAGCCATTTAGTTGGCGGAAAGGAAAAGGACGAAATTCAGCCCTTTCCAATTTGCGGCTTCAAAAGGTGCACAGTTTTCGTGGAAGCCAACGCCTTCATTGAGTCTGTCTGTGTGCTGCAGGATGAATGCACGTGTCACTTGAGCTTACACCGTTTTCAGCGGGAAAGCCCAACTAGTCAACCCACTTAAATTCAGCCTTTGTGAACCCTATTCTCGAAACTTGAATTTTCTGTTAAGTCGCCTTGTTTTTTTTTTAAGCGAAGCTTTGGTGTTCTAAATCATAACATCTGTAACGCGAAAATGCCGAAATGAAAAAAAAAAAAAAACGCTTCCCGTGTCCAGAATCTAACCTGGATCCTTTTCGGTATGAAGCGGTCGTCTATTCGATTCCACTTTTTGACACGGTCGAAGTGGTTAGAAAACTTAGACGACAGCAAAGAATCCGTCACGACAAAGCGTCGCGTTTAACCATCGTCATCATTTGACAGCTGGGCGCATGATCTTTATGTAACCGATTGGCAACATATGCACGTACAAGTCTTCCGAGACAAGGTACAAATTAACGATTGGCCTACAAAAATCACCACGAACCTATCCAATACTACGCACGAAAGAAACGCTTGATTTGATATCAAGTGAAGAACAGCACACAGTCGTTTTTATGCATATTAATTCCTTTACGTCCTTTTCAGAAACAGCCTCCTGTTGCCATGATAACTTTGGAACTGCATTTGTTACCGCCGTTTGCACGACAGTCGCCATCGACAAGTTACCGTGACTCAGTGATATCATAACCACAGAAAAAGAGGGCGCTGATTACCTGTGATCTGGTGATGATGAAAATTGTAATCATGCCAACGATGCCCGACTTCCTTAACTCGAAATCGATCGCGTATTCGAAAAATCGCTATTTTGCTTTTAGTGCGGAGCCCTTAAGCGCCCGCTCCTGTGGTATGACGGGCCCGTCGTCCCTCGCTGTAACCGATAGAACAAAGCTGACTCAGAAGAGAAGCGAGACAGAACGAGCAGGAAAGCAGAGGTGGAAAGAATGACGAAATTGTGATGCCGAGGTCGGTATGCCGAGGCGGCGCCAGGCATTCTCTCCGACGGCGACGCGCTACAATATAACCGCGAGAAAGAAGAGGACACCGAAGAAATAGCGAGCACGAAAACGGGGGATGAATTAAACACATGGTTCCTCACGGGTCCATTTTGACATGGTCTCTGTTGACGACACGCTACGAGACAATGCCATATAATATCGCGCGCCTTCGTGCGTTCACTGATGCGGCGATTACTTCGTGAGACGCAGCAGGTATGCGCCGTCACCCAGTAGACTGCGTTCGCCCTGCGTACTAATCGGCAGCCAATTGTTAACACGAAAGTGTTTTATGCCGGGGTACAGCAAGGCCTCACTGACGTCACATCCGTCACGGAAATCACATAGCTAGAAAAAGGTCCATTGACGCAGTGGCATAGGGTTCAAGCCCACGATCACTCTGGCCGAAACTGAAACTGTCAAACGCTCTGCAAACGGGGCTATGAACTCAAGCCTTCATAGGTCTACGAGTGCGCCTTATATCTATCCATATAACATGATCCGTTCAAATGGTGCTGCCGTCTAGGAGAGATGAAACGAAGTGATACGTAATGACGCTAATCAGCGCCGATAGTTGGAGCCTTGATAGGGCAGCGCATAGCAGTGTAAGCTGCGGGAGTAATGGACCCGTGCTCGCTGGAGCAATAATTCCTCCACCGTGGCCCCGTGTAAGGAAACTTGAATTAAGGCAGAAAGGCAACGACGCCGACTGGCGAATGTCGCTCTCCTGACTGCTTTGGTGCGGCGAGAGACACGCCAGCGGGAAGCGGAATGCGTTCACGCATTCGCACCTCAAGTTACGTACTCTGCCTCTCGCGTTCCGCAAGATGAGATCGTCGCAACGCAAGCGTCTGCCGTACACGCCGCAAAGCAGGACCGAAGTGGTGGCTGCTTTGCCGAAGCGATCCGCCAGCAGTACATCGCTCGCCAAACACACCCTAAAGACTGCGGGCGACCCGCAAATCATACTCATTTCGCTGTGACGAACCATGATTCCACCAAACAATTCGCTGGCAACCCGTCCGGTTACGTAAAGAGAATTTATTATAACCCACATATCAGGGCGCAGCGACTAGTGATAACAGCGCTGTCCTAAAAACAGAAAATTGTCCAATCAGTTTTCAGTGAAAAGGTTTATTTGTACATCGAAGCAGATACATAACATGCCTCGATGGAACTATGCACCGGGTAATAAATACACATTACAAAAGGGAAACACACAGAAAAACAACAATCCAGAAGTGGCTGCCGCTGGACTACATACAAGCAACATTTTGTACCACGCAGGGTACAACATAGACAGAGTTGAAAGTTGAGTTGTCGACAAACGCGAACGGTAGCTTCAGAGTCGAAACACCACGAATGTGGGGAGCAGTGCAACAATCTTGGATAGTTACAGATACACACATGCTAAAGTGAACACTGCCGATAACTATGTATCGCATTTAGTCTGGTTACAAGGTTAATATTCTAACTTGTTTTAGTATGGTTGCAAGGCTAACATTCAACTATTTGTATTTCCAAACGTGCGTTGTTGACCTTGATGAAGCGGCACGACCAATGTTCGCATGGTTTGCGAGCGCCTGTGGTTTCAGTCGGATTTACGCAATGCTCCGGCGCGTGTAATCTAGTTTCTAATGTTGATGCCTCCAGTGGTGCCATACCCACGAAATATAAATAATGATGTGCAAGTTCATATCGATGCACAGTAAAAGTTCAACTGCGCCTGTGAAGGCACTTTTCACTTTCTTGTTTTACCGATTCCTATGAGAGAGGGATCAACTACATTTTTTATTGTTTTCCCGTTTTCGTAAATATTACCCAACGCTTCCCCAACGCGTAAGAATAGCGGATACAGCTTATTGGGTTATTTGGCAATAGAGAGGGATTTACTGCCCTATCTTAATGCCCGTACACCGTACCAATCACCACGGTTTTATTGATACTCTTAAAAACAACAAAATAGAGCGCCATTTTATGATTTTAAGTGCGAATGCACTTTTTAAGCGACCCTGAATTCCGTTGACCGCCGTCCGTCCACATAGCAACAGCTGCGGGTGCGCGCGCTCCTCGTCTTCCTTGGCAACGGGGGGAAATGGGCGACATGGCACATACCCACGTGGGGGATTGGCCAGGAATCTCCTCGCCTTCCTTGGCAACGGGGGGAGATGGGCGCGCGCTGCCTGGCCGCTGACATGGCACATACCCACGTGGGGGATTGGCCAGGAATCGGGCGTGAGAAGGGCTAATGCACCCGCTTAAAGGAGTACTGACACGAAATTTCAAAGCTGAGATCCGCTCTAGCAATCAAGTACAACGACAACACAAATAGGTGTCTGTGCATGGAACATACCCACGTGGGGGATTGGCCAGGAATCGGGCGTGAGAAGGGCTAATGCACCCGCTTAAAGGAGTACTGACACGAAATTTCAAAGCTGAGATCCGCTCTAGCAATCCAGTACAACGACAACACAAATAGGTGTCTGTGAATAAATGCATCTTTCTTTCTTTGTAGTGTGTGTGTGTGCGATCTCTCTTTCGCGAACATTACCGAACCGCGCAAATTCAACTCCTGCATTCGCACTTTCACATTCTTCCCCTCGGGGAAATGCGGGGAAATTTTTTTAGATAGATAATGGAGTTTACTGACCCGCAAATACACAGGTTATTAGGCGCGTCGTAGTGTAGGGCTTCGGAATAATTTTGACCACCCAGGATCTTTAACCTGCGCTCGAACAAAAGGTCGTTCTTGCTTTTTGCCTCCACCATACATGTGGTCACCGCGGCCGCGAATTGAACCCGCGTTCTTGGAATTAGCAGCACAACGGCTTAGCCACTGAGGCTCGATTGCGGGTAAGCGCCATTTCGTGGTCTGTCTGTAACTTAAAAGCACACTGAAATATTGTTTCTCTGGATAGACAGTTTTGAACCGAGCCTTGGGTGAAATAACGGCTTCTGGGAATTCAAGAAGACTACAAATCCGAAAGTTGTTGACCTTTTTCCGCGCGTTTCCAGCAATCGCGATCAAAAATAGCGGCCTTCCGCTCAAGCTACGGTGAACAATTGTTCCTCACGTGTGACATGAGACGTCCTGCAAAATTTTTATACGTCATGACGTTGCATTAATTCCCTAAGAATGCATGTCTTTTATGCGTAACGCCTCCGATATTTTTGTTGAGTGCAACGAGAAAGTACATCACACTCTTGCGCACTTCTTGCCTTGGTTTGAAACGTCAGCGGAAAAAAACCGATATAATGGGATGCCAAAAATATTGGCCGACCTGAGAATTCGAACCGTTTAAACTGATGAAACATCAAAAATGTGAACGCACGCAGTCAGATGACACACATGACAGCCCGAGCAAGCAGCGTTTCGGTCAAGACGGTGAATTTAATTAAAACTCAGCAAGTCAAAAAGGGCTCTTCCTGTATGAAGACGATTCTTAGCGAACAGATAATGTTTTTCTGTCCGAAAAACAAAAACAAAAACAAGCCTGACTACTATAAAAGAGAACCCTAGGTATTCCGTGTCTTGATATCACTGGTTATATCACCTGTCAGGAAATGCCTTCCCGAAGATACATGAGGGCTGGTAGCCACAGGTTCCCCTCACCCCACAAATCCCCAAGCAGGGAAGAAGCCAACGACGCCTCCAAACTGCGTCGGTGCTCACACCGGCGCTCCTCCATCACATGTACCCCGACGATTATCCCATCGCACAGTGCGATATCTGCAAACAAGGTACAGCCAATCGCTGGCACATCCTATGGGGCTGTGCAGCCATACAAGACGGCGACAGCTTCACAGAATGCCACGCAGATATCCAAATCGCCATTGCCTCAACCAACAAGTCGGATCAAGAGTGGGCTATCCAGCAGGTTTTCAAGGCACTCGAAAGGCACGGACTCCGCCAAGGGGTCCCTGTCGAGTTGGGCTGCCCAAATGCAACGCACGGCCACGTTGAGGTCGGCCCGTCAACCGGGCTTTACCTACTGCAGGATTTATTCAATAAAGTCCTTTCCACCCATCCCATACATTTCCCCATTGAAGTTAGGCCAATTTTATTGGCCTTGGGGAAAGTCTTTTTGTTTTTGTAAACTGGGTCTTCCGCTTTTTAGGATACAGTGAGCTTGCCCATAAAATTCAGTGTAGTTTTGCAATAACACAAAAGTTCGACAAGGACGCACGACAACGCAATGCGTTAAATTGGCGACGCGTCAGACAAAGCCCCAGAAATGCGTAACTTGGAGAAATAAATGGGTAATTCAAGAACAAGAAAACTACTTGCGCTCAATATTATGGGGTTGGTGCAGCCGTAGCGTATCTTTCCCTTTTTGCTGGTGAATAAATTAAATAAATCTCGTGCATGACATGGGACCATCAAAGCTGCGCCATTAAAATAGCTTCAATAGTAGTACCGCTTTATAGCACAGGATTTAGGCGCCTGTCCCTGCCCTTGGTGACATCGGCGTAACCGAGCAAACAATCTATTGGGCTAGGAGAGGACGGAGGAGATCCAAAGCCGAAGACAATAAGGATGAATGACAGTGATAGCAATGAGGGTGACTAAAAATGCAGAGGAAGGTACTGCGTAACTGCGACGAGGAGAGTGAAAGAATAGACTGCGGCGAAAGACTGTAGTGAGCAGCTCTTCAGAGCCGTGTTTAGTGGCGTGAGCACCGGTTTCAGCGGTAAGGTTTCCGGAAAATGGTGCCACCGATGCTATAATTTAAAATAAAGTGCTCGTTGAGGGCGGTTCACCTGCGGCGGCTTAAATATGGCTTCCGAATGTTCACTAGCCTCATAGACATGTATGTTCCCTAACATTCTTTTTCGTCAAATATCGCGGAATAATTTACCGAAATAAAATGTCTGATGTCAGACTATTGTAAACGTTAATAAAGTATTTAGGGGTAGAGAAATACTAAAAAAATTCGTGCTCTGCGTACCGGGGATTACTTTGATCCTCTTGAAATTATCACTTCATTCACATACCGTCTCAAGCAGTAGTAGTCAGGTTCGCTTATTGACGCCTCGTTCAGTGTATGGGGGCATGTTCAAAATCCTTGGTCCAGGAAGCCACGAGGTCATGCTTCTTTCAGGGGTCTAATCACGAGGGCTTGCTGTTTCTCCTACGATGATTGGGTCACGGCTGTGTCCCAATAGTTCAAGGGTGTTGTGTGCTGGAGGATGTGGGTTTTGGGGGAAAGAGAACACCAAGTGGGAGGTGGAGAAAGTAATGTTTAAGTGCTGGCCGAAGGGGTTGTACAGGGCGGGGGACATATGGGTGAGAGTGGTGTAGTTGCTCGTTTGGAGCCTGCGCCAGACGCATGCCTCATAGGTGGCTAGGAAAGAGCGAGGAGAGGTTATCACCGACTAGATTGCAGGTTAGTGTTAAGGCGGACTCACCTGGTCACATTCCTATGGAATTTTCTAATTCATGACCCTCGGGCTTAGAAAGCATCGATTACCGATAAGAAAGGTTCTACAAATTCATAAAAATGTTCGTTAAGGTCCTGTTTCCCTCTTCTATGAATAAATCACTTTTTACTGAGATGAAAAATACAAGGAACGGATTTTCGTTTATCGAGGTTTCTTTAGATGGCGCTATCAGTTAGCAAACAATTTTTATTTTTTATTTCAGCACGGAAGGGACATATTCCTAAAGTAAGCAAACTATGCCGTTATGAACGTTGACCTTCAGACAAGACACCTAACCCTCGGGAACCAAACTGATACCACCAACATGACCTGCTCCTCATGCCATGCACCCACAATTCCCCCTAGATACCAAATGCTATGCAAGTGCCAGGAGAACAATTTTCCGCGGACCCTGAAGACCCTCCATAAATCTGCCTCCACAAAGACTGTCTTCCCTTGTAAACGTTTTCACCCGCAGCTTGACGTAGAATACTTATAACACTTCTTAAGGACTTAAAATCTCAAAGGGCAATACGGGCCTAACATCCTAAGTTTAGATCCGACGCTGGGTGACCATAAAAATGACCTTAAATAAGCAATGTCATATTCAGTGCACCGTAAGCTGCGGTTCACATGTCCACGTTAGAACTCACGGGGTTACGTTAGGCGTAATGCCGGACCAACGCATGCCCGCGTCGCTCTCTCCAACTACAGATCATCAATAAATGTGCAAGACTGTTATCAACTGGAAATTGCCCGGAATCTTCACCAAACTGGTTTCTGAAGTGAGGGTTCACAAAGCCCGTTTCACAAATCAGGCATCATAATTTTCCCGCGAAACCAGCAGTGGCAGGCTAGCGGTGTTTTCACGCTAAAAAACCGCATGGAAACCGTGGAAACACAATGGAAGTGTTCGTGTTTTTTTCGTATACTCAGTAATGTGTGCTAGCACACGGTGTTTTGAAGCTGAAGTCTTACATGCCCATTGCGCGAAAAATCGGCGCCCGATTTCGGCATGACTGAAAAATATTCCTAAAAATGTCCAGAATTGAAAGGAGATTACCATAATTAGAAAGTATATTTGTAGGTCTGCGATTCAAACAAGGGGCCTTTGAAATCGAACGAGCATTGTATATACCATTGTATTTTGCAATGCGCTGTGACATTCGGTTTAGATATATGTGCTTGAGACACGTCCTGAGATCTATAGAAATAATGGGCAAAGGCTAAATACATGTGCGCCTACAACAATAGCGTACATATAGTAGTAACTTGGTCTATGACTATTGGGTTTACCTCGCATTACTTATCAATGTACCACTGAGTAGTAAAAACCCATGCAAAGAGAAGAACGGGATGGCGATGATACTGAGGTAACACAGTACTTCTATCGGAGCTGTGTATACTGCAGGCTTGAAGCCGAGACTGGCAGCCAAGAATAATTTTCACTGGTCGAAGTCTCTTTTGTGTTTAAGTAGCTGTTGTTCAGCGCGACGTGTCAACGGCTATCCAGGAGATTCGCCTCTTTGAGTACGGTTTGTAATGCCACCATTCCCTGGCGCGCACACACAAAGTACCATCTCCAGTATTACCACTATTGCGGGCAGGGCTGCAGACATACTTACAGCGGAAGTGTGCGTAAACCAGACTTTTTTTGTTGGCAGGCGTCACAAGAAATGGGAAGGAGAGGATACGGATGGCGCAAATTCTCGCTGGGAGACGGTAACCCCAGCGTATGCTTGTAAGACGTGCTATGTCGAAGTGACAACCAAGGTGGCTGCTGAAAGGACAATGTGCATTTCTCTGTGACAGCTCGTGAAAGATGCCTCACTACCTGCCAGTTACCGACCAAAAGCGCCGACAAGTTGCCTAGGAAATTTGTTCGAAAAAATTATACATAAAAGGGTAGTGCATATTCTTCAATATAATGGCATCCTGGACAGTTGTCAGGATGGTTTTCGATCAGACGGAAGCATGACTCATCAGCTAGTTGCCTTTGAGTCGTATGTGAAAGATGCTTTTATCCAGAACCAGCACTGTATTTCGGCTTTCTTTGATCTAGAAAAAGCATACGACAAAACTTGGCGCAACGGGATACTGCTTGATCTCATGGCATTCGGTGTGTCAGGAGACATGCTAAACACCATTGGAAGTTAGTTGTCACAGCAAACAATTATGGCAAGAGTAGGGACTGCGGTGTAAAGAACATACATACAAGAAAATGGCATTTTCACAGAGTGGGGTATTAAGCTGTACTTTGTTTATAATTAAAATGAATTCGCTTGAGAAATCGTTGCCGCCATCAATCTCCTACACAATGTAGGACTCAATGATTACGAAGAACTGAAGTGGGGCTAAGACAATGAAATGATGAAATTGAACACCTGCACCGACTACCTAAATGAGGAATTCGCTACCAACATTGAATATGAAGACATGATAATTGACATCATGAGCCTATTCTACAAATCATTAAAAGACAACAAGGCTGACCCCAGGAACCATTGCAAGGTCATGAAGACCCTGAATGAACTGAAAAACGTCAAAGAGCTTTTGCGCAAACTAAGAGTGCTACGAACAAACCAATGTTGAGGACCCTGCAGAGAAAGTTCACTCGCGAGGAACTTCGCTATCGTCTCATTTTTTACCGCAAGCAAGGGAGACTATGTCACGTTCGCTTGCTACACATGGAATTCGAGGTAATGAAGCCTGACATTCAAGTTCACCTAAACAGTCCTCGGATATGACAGGGAGCAATATAGTCTGCTCATCAAGCCCCGTAACATTATCACAAGTCCAAGGGTCATATAGAAAATGTCCCAAGCATGGAAATACGAGTGATGGTCCTGCAGATTCAGAACGGCCAGATGGGATATTTGTCTACAACGGCCTAAGATTGTTTACAGATGCAGAGACTGCTATTGCCCATAACGAAGGCCGGAGGTTGATCAAAAGAGAATACCACAGGTGTTGCCGGAAGACTAAAAATATATCACACATGGACATTCGAGTTACTAAAAGCTAAAAAATCAGAAGGCACTAAACACCTTTTACGGCCCCTGTAAATAAAATTGAGGAGTTCGCTTCAGTGTTCAATACCGTACAAGACGTGGTGCAAATTTCCACCTGAATGTGCCGACTCCAGCGGTACTCTCGGTGTGTGCCCTAAAGACGTGCCTTAATGGCAGCTTGTACATCTGAGAGCTTCAGCAGATTTGACAGGAACGGTGTTACTGTAAACGGTGGTCGGAGATTGTGCGGTCTATTATCTGAAGGATGGACGCTCGCAGAACCTGGAGGTAAGCTATTAAGGGATGACAGGCTAACTGCATTTATGTGTGCGGCTGGGGGGGCTTCACTGTTCTTTCATCGTATGAACAGAAATTGCCCAGAGGAAGATGGGGACGTACCAAGGGGGCCAACAGAAAAGAGAACGAAGACGGTGATCAAACACTATGATCATGTAAATAGAAATTCAGTCTCATGCAAAAAGAGGTTTTCTTTTTTTCGCTGAAGCTTGGGACTCATTTCTTCATCAAGGCCGCTGTCCCCAATCGATTGATCATTCTCCGTGGCAGAGTTGCTCGCTGCACTGGCTTTTGTCAAGCAATCTGGCTGCCCAGGCCCGGTGACATCACCTACACAGCTATATCGCATCTAGGTGGAAAAAGAAAAGGTTGCCTCCTGCATGCCTTCAATAGTTCGCGGGAAACTGGCCGTCATGAGCCATGGGGGAAAAGCTCGCCTTGTCACAGACCTAACGCCAGCTAAAGTGCCCACTGCCATTGAATACTACCGACCTGTAGCGCTAAAGAGTTGGGTCTGGAAACTGATGGAAAGGATGGTGCTTTTTGTGACGTCCTCATCATTACTCCTTGTAGCAGACGACGCAGATCACCATCATTTTCATTATGCTCCTCACAAGGTGTCGCAGGCTCTTGTGGCTGCGCCGGCTCGCGCCCCCTTTAAATGCTGAGCATTTCATGTTTGGGGCTGTGTCCCTCCCTCCCTGGTCGTCATTGCCCGCCGTCCGCACATCCACTGCGCATGCCTGGCCAGGCACCGGTGATGATGATTTTGGCAGGATGACCCTAGGGATTGGCCAACAAAAGAATCCATCACGCGATAGCTTCGCGTTCAACCCCCGTCGTCATCTTCCCGTAAGGGAACCCTTAGTACCACACCCCCACGGCGCATGCCTGGCCAGAAACCGCTGATGATGATTGTGGCATGATGCCCCTAGGGATTGGCCAACCAAAGAATCCATCACGAGATAGCTCCGCGTTCAACCACTGTGGTCATCTTCCCGTAGGGAAACCCTGAGTAGTATGCGAGGCATTCCTCCTCTCCTCTCCGGCACTCCTCTCCTCTAAGACACTCCTCTCCTCTCCGGCATTCCTCCTCTCCTCTCCGAAGCTCCTCTTCTCTCCGGGATTGCGCAACGAATGGCAACACCTGGGGCTCCGCGCGCGATAATGCGAAGCAGTTTAGGGTTAAGAGTGAACCGCATGGAGCGTTTTCTGCTCGCGAAAATGCGCCGGGCACGCCTCAGGCGCGCTGACGCTGCCGCGTAAACACCCACACGCTGCGTGCGCCGCGGCCGGCGGCGGCAACATGGAGTCGGCTTCGGCACCGAAGTGGTGTCGGGAGCTCGAGCGACCGCTTCTAAGCGCTCTCTAAAATGCCGCTCAACGCACGAACGAAGTTGCTTGTGCGGTAAAGGAGCTTATAATGTGGGTGAAAGCGGTACTATAAAACATCATCCGCGCCGCTAGTGAAGGCGCCCATTCAATATCTGCTGGGGTGGTAGCCTAACTTCCCGCGGAGCCAGCGGTTGTCTCGAGCGCTTCGAAACCGCCGCCATGAGCCGCGCGCCTTCCCATTGGCGCAAGTCGCCAGGCTCCTCCCACTGCCGCGCGCGACGCGCGTCAAAATCTATCCAAGGCAGATGCTGCCGCGGGCGCGGAATCGTCGACGCTGACGTCGAAAAAACGCACGCGCAACGCCGACGCGCGCGAATCGCGTGAAAAAACGCTCCATGCGGTTCGGCCTTTAGAGACGCAGCGGTAGCCGCTGCATACTCCGCTGGGGGCGCCACTGAAGCTCTCAGTATAGAATGACGCGCGCGCGCGCTGCGCTCCCCTCATTCTCCTCCCGCAACGCCGCGATCGAACTGAAAACCATGGGAACGTGAGCCGACCCCATGGCTGCTGCGCATACTACTCAGAGTTCCCCTACGGGAAGATGGTGAAAATTTTTTATTGGTTTCCATTAAAGCCTCATCCCACCAAGACGTCGCTCTGCTTTCGGAGCATCGCGCCGCAGCTGGAGGAGCCAGAGGTCCAACACATGGTGCCAAGAACCCGCGACTTCTGTGCGACGCCAAGCCCATCGACGCACAGAGCCGCGAAAGCCGAGAAATAGAAGCGGCGCAAGCGATTTTAGCGAGTTCTCAGTTGCGTGCGACTGAATGGAACGACAGCTTCGACGACAACGCAGCCTACGCGCGCAACTGGATGGCCTTCTAGCGGAAGCGAAAGACCACCTGAGGAAATATCAAGATTCGACGGCAGGCGCAGTCAGTGTACTACTCGAACGAATCGGTGCATATTATGGCCAGATAGAAAAAATGCACGAGGCGGTAGTTATTGATACACAGGATGGCCTACTGGACAGCGAGACGTTAGACGCTGGACAATACCGCGACAAGATTTTCATTACGACCACGAATCTACGTCTGAAGCTGCAAGAATGCCGGTCTACGGCGCCACTCCCGGCAACCGTCCCCTCAATATCACTCGGCAGGTGCAAGCTTCCCCAACTAGAGCTTCTCAAATTTGGCGGGAACCGCAGATCGTGGCAGCGATTGTTGACACAGTTTTCGCAATCCATACACAATAACGACTAGCTCAGTATGGCTGACAAGTTCAACTACTAGAGCAGCTTCGCGACTGGAGCAGCTTCATCGGCCATATCAGGACTGCAAACTACAGATGCCTGCTACAACGACGTCATCGAGGTACTGAAAACGCGTTTCGGAGATGACTGCATCGTCGTCCAAGATCACATGCGAGGGCTCTTGTACATGACGCACCAGGAGGCGTCATTCCAAGCCCAAAGGGAGGCGTCAAGGAAAAACTAATGCGCTTCAGGCACGGAACAAAACCGACATTAACATGCCAAGACTTCCGTGTAGGGACACACAAAGCAGATGCAGCAAAAGCACGCCCTCATCAAAGGTCTGACACCAGCAATATATGTTTTCCGTTTACCGCAACTTTCCCTCGTTCAGAAACCGTTCTCGCCCCTATCTTGACAAATCGACTCTGGCTTCCAAAACACCGCGGTCGAATTGTAAGAAGCAACAGGTTAAGCGGTGCAAACACCGATGGCGGAGAAAACGCCATCTGGATGGCGGACAACTGATGAACAGGAATCTCACATACAGTCAAGCCAAAACAGACACTTATTGCAGAAGGACAGTATCATTCTGTTCGGCGAAACACAGCGTCCAAGACAACGGTAGTATGTTGCGCAAATAGAAGAATCAATTAGCGGACGGGAACGAGTCGTCAAGTCTAGTACTCTACGTTTGTCCTGCGCCAAGCTCACCGCACCGACACTACCTTTTCGAAGCCACCTAGCGTCATCTGTAGACGAGGGAGACTGTTGTGATATCCTCTTCATCACAACTTGTGATAGACGACGCGGATCATAATCTTTTTTAATATGCTCCTCACGAGCTGCCGCAGGATCTTGTGGCTGCGCCGGCTCGCGCTCGTTTTCTAGCAGTTTCCAGTAAAGCTTCATCCCATCAAGATGTGTCGCCTCGATTTCTGAGTATTGCGCCACAGCTGGAGGCCCAAAGCTACAACAGTGTTGTACCGGTTAAAATAACATTTCATCATCCCGGATATATACCCGGTTCTGATGTCCATATTCCGCAAGGTCTGTCGCTGCCTGGATAACCTCATCACACTTGCGAATAGCATTAAACAAGCAAAGTGTCGGCGCAACGTTACTGTTGCCGTGTTTATCGACGTGAAATCACCGTACGACTGTGCGGAGCATAACTACAGACGCACGAGGAGCTGCATGTAGGCACGCGTATCGGGCTACATCTCCAATAGGTACGTGTGCATGCCTACGGACACCGGCCATTCATCCGTCCACAAGGTGAAGGCGACCCGAGGTGTTCCGCGTGGTGGGGTACTGGGCTCTACAGTCCTTATCATTGCTATAATATGCCTGGAGATATGCGTGCCTCAGTCGCAAGAACTCTCTCGGTATGCTGACGACATTTGCATATAGAGTTATGGCCGCAATAGTTACGGTAAAGACTGCACCGGGCAACTGAATTCATGGCGGCACTTTTGGCAACTTGAGGTTCAGAAATTTCAGGGAACAAATGTGCTGCGTAAGCCTTTATGAAGCGGGATCTTATACGCTACGGCCTCACTAATGGAGGTAACACACTTCCTTACGTCCAGACCTACAAGTTCTTGGGAGTAAAATTTGATAGTAGTCTCACCTGGTCGCCTCATGTTTGCCACCTCAAGGACACAAGCGCGCATATTCTGTATGCTCGCCGCCAACAACGGTGGTTGTTCAGTAAACTCTTCTCCGGCAACGTGAAACTCTTCTCCGGCAACGTTGGCCTGGTGAACTACAGAATCTTTGCGTCGGCGCTAGAGAGAATACAAGCACAATCCAGCGGGTTTGCATTGGCGTTCCAAAGACATCTTCCATCGGAACACTGAGAGAATGTAGGCGGCTCAAACCACTCGCTCTAAACACGTAGGAATTGCTTCGTGCACGTCTACGGATTGTGGCAGTACAGCGGGTCCATCCTTTAGCGACAAGCTGAGACAAAGGAGTGCGCGAATTTCTGCCGAAGGTCTATAACAGCTTGCTCCTTCTGATCACCTGCCCTTGATGTCCCTGCCCATACCAGTCACAACCACTGTTCCCAGCCTCACGGAGAGAGAGAGAGAGAGAGAGAGAGAGAGGAGAGAGAGAGAGAGAGAGTAGAGAGAGTAGAGAGAGAGAGAGAGAGAGAGAGAGAGAGAGAGAGAGAGAGATAACTTTCATTTACATAGTGGATTAGGGCACGGTGGGCGCAACCCTGAGCGTTCCGACGACTTCAGCCACTCGGGTCACGAGCTCCTTCTGGAGCTGGGGGTCCGAGCGGCCCAACGGCTCCATCCCCTGGTCAGGAGAATTATTGGTAGGGAATGGGTCCTCTGCACAAGCGCACATTTGGTGTTGGACCGTGGCCGTTTCACCGCAGCGAGGGAATAGGGGGATGGGTACAGGGAGGGTTGGATGTGGTGCAAGACGGCTCTGCAGGGCAGGGACTCCGTTTGCAGTTGACGCCAGAGGCGTTCTTTCTCTAGAGTGAGGGATGAGTGGGTGGGAGGAAGCTTGCGGCGGGAGAGGCGGTAATGCTGCGTGATATCTCTGAAGGTCAGGAGACTACAGTCAAACCCGAATATAACGAACCCGGATAGAGCGAATTATGCTATATATCGAACAAAAATAAATCAGTTACGAAAATACACGCGAAACACATTCCTTATAACGAACTTCACAGCGGATATATCGAACTCAGCGTGCCCAGAACGGCCGCCAAAATGCACGGTCTCGGAGCGGCGATTGAGATTTTGAACGGTCGCGACTTCTGAGCAAAGGCCGCGACTGAGACATTGCGCTTCGTATGGAGTGACATGACGCCCGACACTTTCCGTAACTGTTTCCGATGCGCGGAACACATGACGGAACCCGCCCATGAGTCAGTGAGTCCGGACCAAGGCGGCACTTTGCCAACTTTCCCGATGCTGTGAGGAAAGGAGTATCCTTCGAATATTTCTAGAGGGTCGACGACGATGTTGCCGTCTCTGTAAGCCCCTCGGACGCGGGCACCGTCAGCAGCACCGTCGTAATGCTGATGAAAAGCACAGAGGAGGCAGAGGATGTCGCACGTGAAATCCATCCGACGCTAAATGAAGTCCTTTCGGCAGTCAATGTCCTCCGCCAATGTTTCTTCGATATTGAAGGACACGGAGTCGAACAGGAGCAAACAATGCCTCGTGTAAAGAATGCTGTGCTAGTTGACGCTGCAATACGAAAGGGAAAAAAAAATCACTGCTTTTTTTGGAAGTAGGCAATTAAGTTAAGGCGGAAAGTAGCTTTATTATTTGCAATAAATTGATGTTTTGTGTATGGTAATGACATACTTTATTGTTGTTTCGTTTCTGCATGTGGGGATGGCAAGGGGATTCCCGCGTATTGCGAACTCGTAACAATAAATTCGTTATAGCTAGGCGGGTTCGGCTATATCGAAAAATTGGACACATCAAACTAATCGTGGCGCATATTGCAGTTCGCTATAACCGGGTTTGACTGTATTCATGGTTGATCTGGCTGCATGGAGGGTAGAGTCCACATCGTATGCCCGGGTGACAAGTGGTCTGGCTGCCGTGTGAGCCGTCTCTATCAGTCCAATTCCTGTGTTAGCCGGGAACCATTGGAGTCCGACCGTGTGAGATGGCGAATTTAAATAGAGGATTTTGTGTGCGTGTACCGAAATGAGACCTTTGGCGAAGTTTTGGACGGCCGTTTTCGAATCGGAGAATATAATATCGGGGGTGGGCCTTCGTGTTAATGCCGGCGCGATTGCCACCTCTTCTGCTACGTGCGGGTGTCGGGTACGAAGGGTGAGGGTACAAGAGGAGGAGATGATGAGGAGTGAATAACGGTGATAGCGAACGCCTCTTTATGGCGATATTCTGCAGCATCCAGATAAAGCGTAGCTCTGGAAGGGGGAAATTTTCTAGCTAATGACATGGCTCGATGCATCCGCCTTTCGGTACGGAATGATGGGTGCACATCTTTTAAGATGGGTGGAACGAGGATAGGACTTCTGATTGATGATTTCATGCTGCATACTAACGCATGCCCTTAAGCTGGGCCGATCACAAGTCTTTCTAGGAGAAATCTGCCCGCGGTGGAGTGCGCCAGGCGGTTGACTTGACCAGTGTGGTGGCCTTCTATAAGTTATGCTGTCGTATTGTATGCCCCTGTTTCCCCGAGCCTGGCAGTGAAGCGTTCGGTGGTAACTGCAGAGCAGCTCGGAATGGTTTGCGAATTAGGCCATGGGCTTTTCTTATGTCGTTGTCGGTAAGGGATAGATAGGGAAGAGCGTATGTAATACTGCTGATTACATAGCCTCAGGCGCTCTTTCTCTTTGAGGCCGTGCTCTCGAGCAACGATCTTTCTCGAGCAGGCCGATTATCTGGGTGACATGCGCCGAAAGCTTTTTAGCACCTCCGTGTTGCGCCGATTACTCTGCAGTGTGAGTCCTAGAATTTTTATGGTGGTGACTCGAGGTACAGGTTTTCCGTCTACTGAAACGTTGATGGAAGCTGCAAGTGGCGGCGCGAGCTCCGGCGCATCGCCGCTCAACGCAATACCCAGCATGGAAAGCATCGTGGAAGGTGAGGACATCGACCCCGAGGAGCTACAGCATCCCGGGTGGGCTACAATTCGCCCCCTGCGCGACGAAGCACGTGCGTCTACTGCAGCCACAAACACCTCGGCCGCCGCATGAGACCCAAGAAAGACAAAAAGCGTTCCCCGCGTCGCCCACCACCGGCTTCGCCTCTCCCACCTTCTGATGTGAAAATCGTCCTGCGCACCGGAGGAAGACTCGCGCTCTCATCTATAGCGCAAGCCACATTAGCAGATGCAATCTTAACCCAACCGGGAGTGCCACCGAACCGTGACGATCAAATTCGAGTGCACCACGTGTCTAATTATATCCTCGTCAGCACACCTTCAGAAGACCGTGCCACCAAATATGTCGGAATTAAATGTCTCCTGCTTCACGGTCGCCGATTCAAAATAGCCGGTCACATGTCCGCACCACCTAATACCGCCATGGGAACCACCTTCAATATTTCAGAAGACGACATCCTCCATGGAACAAGTGCTCGACAGTATTTTTAACTAAAACCCAGACTTACCAGTTCTTTACGCCAAAAGTTTGAACAGTTCCAACATGGTGCAAATTCTGTTCGACAGTCACCGAGTCCCCTTCTGGGTATGATACAGAGCAACGACGCACCGGTGGAAGCTCTTTCGCCGCAAGACGGAGGCTTGCGCGGCGTGCTGGCAAGCCGAGCACCGACAAGACGTGTGCCCAAACGTTGGATCCCACCCGCGGTGCTCCCGCTGCGGCACGACGAGCCCTTCCGATGACCACACGTGCATCCCCGGTGCATAGTGTGCGAGGGCCCTCACCCCACGGGCTTCGCTGACTGCCCAAGACGCTTTCAACGCCGCAAGCCACCCGCGCGTATTCTATGGTGGTATCTGAACAAGGACACCTGCTACAGTGTCCGGACTGCCGGGAGTTAGATTTTCCTGGTCTTCATCACGGAACCCTAACTGCCCACCGCGAGCGCCAGGCCCGGAGCTCCAAGGACCGAGGAAAGCTAACCGACGAGAACGAGAACAAGTCTGGGCAGCACCCACCCCGAAACCAGCAAGGGGCGGGACCCAAAGGCACCAACTAAGCCGCCCTCCAACAAGGTAAAAGACCATCATGGCAACAGGTGAGCGGCCCCAGGGCCTCTACTACCCTGGTCAGAAACCACACCTGCATGCCAACATCCCCCCTCTCATCATCCAACCCATCCCACCCAACCCCTCTCCTCTCATTTGACATTGCATGTGAACTACAAGCCATGCGCCTCGAAATGGCTGCGCTGCGAGCTGAGAATGCCACTCTCAAATAGATCAATCTGTTACGGACTCTGAAGTGAGAGGAGCCCCCGCCCAAATGAAAAGACCCAACCCAGCCGATGGGGAAGTACCTCCCTCGCCCGAGTCCCCCTAGGAGGAGCGCCTGGGCCGTCTAGAAAGGTCACTAGTGGAGCATAAGCTAGAATGCACTCAAGCGGTACAAGCCATACTCCCTGCCCAGGCTGAAATGCATGCTGGATTTGAAAATATGCCCCAGGAGATGTTGTCGAGTGTGAGAGACCTGGCCGCACGGATAAATTCCCAAAATGCCCCAATTACGACATCACTTATGGAGGCCTCTAAAAAGGGAGTTATGCTCTAGCAGTGGAATTGTCGGGGCTTTGCTCAGAAATGGAACTACAGCTACTACTAAAACAAGTAAATACTCCTCCTGACATAATTGCGCTACAGGAACCTGTAAAGCGGGTCAAATTTTTGGGATACCAGTCCTTGCAAACACAACACGACACCGCAGTACTAGTAAAGCGAAACATATCTGCCCAACACACGCACTTTGATAGCTGTTTGATCGCTGACGACTTTTAACGGTCTACCCGAAATGTAGGACAGAGCAGGCCATTCATATACTAAACGTTTACAGTAGCTCCAAGCAACACGCACATAATTTTCGATCCCTGATCCTGGCCGCCAAAAAAACCGCTTCGGGCTCACCCCTGACGGCGAAGGAGCACGTTCAGGCTCCCGCCCTGAAGCTCTTCGCTCTTGGCTATATTTCCCGGAAATACAAAGATTACGCTAATCTGTACGCTGATTGGTCAGTGACATTCACATTATACACTATCATGGTGTGGATAGCCTCATCACGTCCCATTATCAGTCCCGCGTTCAGCAACAAAACCTTAACTACGGCAACACAACATGCAGCTGTGTAGTTGGCTTTCGCTCACATCATCAAGCAGCCCGCACGAGAGTGGGCTATCTTCACACGCTGCACGGCCAGAGGGAAAAGAACAGTAAAAAACAGCAGCGAGAAGACGATATGCGCCACGGAAAAAGGGAGAGACCGAGAAAAAAAGACGTGAATAAAACTACCACTTTTCCCGCCCCTCAACCAGCGCAGCCAGCAGCAAAGGAAATAAAAAAGAGCACGTACGGGTTTTCTAGCCGATCTGCCCTAGGAAGATAGGCGCAATGCTAAAGTGATAGCAAAGTAAAAAATTCACGAACAAAGCAGCTCTCCCGACCAATGCCGGTTCTTACCGGGAGCATGTGAATTCGCGTCGGTGTGTCGCGAGTCCCACCGCGTCACCACCGAGAACGTGAGGAGTTCCACCTCTGCTCTGCTGCATTGTCGCTTGAGGTATCGGGAATACGTTCTCCGTAGCCATTTGGACAAGATAAAACCAGTCAAAAGCACTTGAAGACCATCTTCTACCAATTTTCGGCCTAAAATAAATGATATTGTATCTCTTTTCCCCCATTATAACATTATAAGTCTTGATGCAAGATATTTGTATGCACGGGCGTGTTGCAATTTTTTTTTCAGGGCTTGTGCCAAG
>CM023458.1:40719834-40762689 GCA_013339765.2 Haemaphysalis longicornis
CGGAACTAGAAGAATGTTCCTTTAACTAAATGAAGACGCTTTTAACTTAAGATGCCGTTAATTCGATGGAGAGGCGAAATAACAATTTTCGAAAGTGAACAGTGGCCTCGGACGGCGCAGGACAAAAACGGGTGTAGGACAAGGGTAGAGGCCATCATCCTGCAGTGCACCTGGATAGGTTGTTGCAGTATGATGTTGATGACCACACCTCTTTTTATGCGCGCACAGAGTAGGCGAATACAACGACGACATGACGGCGATGCCCACGCCTTCTGAGTTCCAAGTTGGCCGACCACGTTGTCACACGACCCCGCCACAAACACGTTGGCCAATCGAAATTCCTCGTAGTGTGTCTCGCTGGCTGGCTCAAGATGCCAAAAAAAACTGTTCGTCTAGCGGGTCTTCGCGAATCGCTCGAGTAAAGAAAACTGCGCCCAGACACATTTGTGCCGTAATGATTGCTGCTTTGGTTTGTAAATTTCAAGAGTGTAATAAAATAAACAAGGTTCATTAAGCCCACACAACTGCGTTCCGAATTTTGGGTTACGACGGTTCGGCCGAGCCCTTCAGCGACTTCGCTTCCCGGGAGCTGCAAACTAGATATGCGTATGCGACCGGCGCGTTTGCTGAAAATATAAATTCAGTTAAAGGGGTCCTGAAATACCTTCCGCCGATGCGTGGATGTACATGTAACCAAATAAAGCAATGTATTAGCAATCTCCTGCCGCAAGAATATTGTTAAAGCGATTAGTATTAGCTGAGAAATCGTAAATCAAAAACCGCGCATTATCGTCGCGCCGCGTTTCCTCCCTCCTTTCAACTTACTCTCCGCTGTTGACGGCGAACGAGCCTTCCCTGCCATGATGCTGCGCTCCTCGGCCGTCACGTACTTCCGCTATTGCGCTGCTCACACTGCCGTCTGCTACGGACACGCTTTGTTGACACCATGAATCCCGCACTCCGCTCAAGGCTGGGAAAACGAACGAAAAATCTGGCCCTGTTTGTGCGGCGGCCTGGCCTTGCCCTTTCGCGGTGTACGTTGGTGCAGTTTGCTATCTGTGGCACGTGACTTTTTATCAGAGGCGAACTCGCAGCCGCACGGGGAGGATAGTGCGCTCGCTCCCTTGAAAGCACAGCGCACTGTTTTTTTCAAAAAGCACCGTATCAGATGTGGCCCCGCTGGTGCCGGGTCTTATTTTGTGGCGGTGGTAATTCCTGCCGGCGGCGTGTGAAAAAGACATTTTAAACCGATACAGAACCCGTGCACAAAACGCCAGTCTGTGGCAGTTCAGCTGGGGCGACGCGTGGTGGAGAGCGGCAACGTTGGCAAAACATGCTCCGCCGCGGCTCTGAGCTTTCTCGCTCTGGAGCGAGCACATTTCTTTGACAATACCAAACATCGGTTGCCCTGGCAACAAGGCACAAACCGCTCTAGAAGTCAGTTACGGTTGCGTGATCCCGGTTCAGCTTGGGCCCCACCTCGCGGCATATGGGCACTGCAGGCATACTACTCACTCCCATTTGGAAGTGCGAGATGCGTTTGGCATTACAGGAGGCGATGGTGTGTGTGTTGTGGACGCCTTTGTTTTGCGATGAAATGCGACGTTGTGCTTCTGCGGGTGGATAGTGCTTCCCATGTCTGGATTATCTTTCTCGAGCGGTGTACGACTCAACCTCGCATGGGGTATGTGCAGTGTGCGTGGCTAAAAGCCATCTCGGCTTGTGCGCCAGAGTTAAGTGACTTGCTGTTCGTCCCCGCAAACCGCGGGCGAGGTGAGTGCCGAATTTACGAGGGGCAGGGGGAGGCAACCCATCGTCTGTCAATCGCGGTTCGGACTTGCAACGCATGTTGTGACGTTATGTTCGTTCGAAACGCATCTCTGGATTGTTTGGAAGTTGAATAAAATGTATGCATCAAACCTGGGCATTCGGCTCAGGGCGTTCTCTGCGATTGCAAGAAAGAAGTGCCACGGGCTTCAACGCTTCTTTATGGAACGTACTCAGGTAAGAGAATATCATGTCGTGTTATGGCCCTGTTGCATTCAATACAAACGGTTAAGCGTTTGTTTACACTAGTTTTTTTGTCGTAAAATGTCCAAGCATTCCGGCACTCCGCTGGCAGATCAGCCTGCGAGCCGACGCTGAGCAGACGACTCATCTCTTTGCCGGAAGTGCGTGAAAAAGCTGCCCAATAGCAGGATGTCTAGCTCATGACGAACATCTGGGATCGATGACGTAAACATGTGAAGATTGCGGCGTCCAAAAACACGAAGGGAAGGGTGAGAAAAAAGCGACAAACTTTGCAACAAAAGTGTGAGCTTTCCGCTGCGCGTAAAAGAGTAATACTTGGCACAGATGATGTTGACGACCCAATCTAACGATTGCGCTAGTCAATTTAGTGTGCTCAAAACGCCTTTCAGGGCCCCTTTAAGTGCAGAACACTTACAGAAGGTAATTTAGGTAACAACAAACCAATATCGGCATCAGAGTTTTCCGTAATAGGAAAGACAAGCATGTCAAGCACTATTCCCGCATTGCGAAATCGCAGTCGCAGTGAGGCGTACCTTCCGTAAGCAGCGCAGTTGCTGGCAATCAGCTATGGTGGGGGGTTCAGGGACCGTTAGTGCACAAACGTTATTCTAGAAACGTTGATTTTCCTGCAAGAAGTTTTTAAACCCGATTGAAAGTGTAAACCGGGTAGAAACCGATTGGACTAACGCAATTCAATTGTACTATGGCCTGAGTCCCATACAAAAATGCCTCGTGGGCTTCTATTGAAAAATGTATGGTAAGCTATGGCCGCCTATGGGTCTCTATGGTCACCCATAAAAAGGCATAAATTAGGCTATAGCAAGCTATTGAAGTTTTTATAGATCCTGCACTAAAGTCTGTAAACCATACAATTCTCTTTAGACGATTATAGAACATCCTACTGTGTTTAGTCTATAGAGTCACAGCTATTCAGGTTACTGCAGCCAGCTAAAGAAATATGTATTGCTTTAGGTCTATAGACCAGCCGCGGCAAAGCTCTTTTGGCTGGCTATAAAGCATTGTTTAGCTTTAAGTCTACAAACTTGAAACCATTCAGCTGTCTTTTGCCAGCTATTGGAAAAAATATGTCCTCAAGCTAAAAAGAGAGCCACAAAAGCTCTTTTGGCTGGCTATGGGCTGTTGTTTAGCTCTAACTCTACAGACTCAAACGCATTCAGGTGTCTTTTGCTAGCTATTGAAAAGAGTTCGTCCTAAAGCTATAGAGAGAAAGCCATAAAAGCTCATTCGGCTGGCTATAGGCCGTTGCTTCGCTCTAAGTCTACAGACTTGAAACCATTCAGCTGTCTTTTTCCAGCTATTGAAAGAGTTCGTCCTAAAGCTATAGAGAGAAAGCCATAAAAGCTAATTTGGCTGGCTATGGGCCGTTGTTTAGCTCTAAGTCTACAAACAGGGCAGCCATAGAAAAGTCTAAAGATTATTGGGCCAAATAGCTAAAGACGACCATAAAAAAGATTTTCTATAGCCGACCATACAATATTTTTGTATGGGGTAAGCGTTTGCATGGAATCACTACAGCATCACCAAGCTCGGCATTGGCGCGAACGACCAGCAAGCTAATCAATAATTAAACCGACGTCGGTTCAAATTGCATGTACGTGCTCACTGTAACAAATTTGGACGCGAAGGTTTAGTCATTTGCCAACACATGTCGTCTTCACGTCCGGGTGTTCTTTCTGACAAGGTCGTTCTCTTTTGCGTGATGCTCGCCGTAGTGCGAGCGTAAAAATCCCGCCCCATTCTTTCCGTTAGTCGTTCGGCCGTGATCGGCCTGTGGGATTAATAAGAAGGGTTATAAAGATAACGAGACAGAAGCTTTTTATTGAAGGGAGAAATGCAGAAAGGTTTGGAAACATGCAAACATGCGTACGTCGCATGCAAACGTGCATGCATGCAAACATGCGTACGTCGACATGCTCCTCTGAAAGAAGGAGACTTAGGACAATATGGTTGATTAGTGAAATGAAACGTTGTAGAGGAAAGGAGAGAAAACGAGATAGCATCAGGTACAGTGTATTGGATGTACCGAAGCCTGTCCGAATAAGAGGGGCTATATTGTCTCAGCGACACCAATATTTCAAAAAGCCAAATAACGCGTCCACGACTTTTAGTAGAGAGGAGGGAGAATGCCATGGTCCATGTATCAAGCTGAGTAGAATTCGTTCTGTGTGAACACATTCAATGTACTGCAGTTATCGGTTCGTTTCGTCAGTGTAAACGGGGCACTCTACGAGGACATGCTCGGTGGTTTCGGGGGAGTCACAGTTGTCGAAGTATGAGCATGGACTCTGGCTTAGGTAAAGTAAGTAAGCATTAGTTAATGCCTCATTCAGTCGCAGTCTATAAAATGACGTTTCCAGCTTTTGAGATAGTCGTTGTGGCAGCCACAGTCTCATCTGTAGTTCACATGAAAGTACGAAACCATGATGATGGTCCGGACGGGGCCATAAGCGGTTTCTTTCTGCTAGAGCTAGTGCCGTGGTCGTAGTTGAGGCATCATTTTTTGTGAAGAAAATCTTCCTTTTGGTTTTCATTTCTAGGCCCCTACGTGCAGCCTCATCTGCTCACTGATTTCTAAGTACACCACTGTGTCCGGGGAGCCATTGCAGCGTTACGGGATGGCCAGCTGCATACACGAGGGGGGAAGGTATTGTACTTCGCTACGGGTGTGGCCGTGGATGGTGAAACAGCTAGCACATTACAGGGTTTACAGGGCGGCTTTAGAATCTGTAAGAATGGTCCAGTGCGTCCGTGGCTTAAGGCGTATATACCAGATGGCTGCTTGATTCTCTAAAACTCAGTCAGTGTTGACGAAGTTGCTTGCTGCAAGCAGGTGGGACAGTGAACTTGATAGCTGACGGAATGAAAGCTACTAAAGAACTGCGCTCAGATGTCGCCGATCCATTTGTAACAATATATATCGTTGCTGAGTAAAATGCGGATATGTCAAGTGTAAACGTAAGTATGACATTTTGTGATAGCTGCTTTTTTACATCATTTCCAAGGATGGGATCTTTTATGGAAGCAGGTGACAGAGTCAATGCCGGAAAATCCAGTGGCATGGTCCGCGGTGCTTGATTTGGAACGGAAGCATTAATTGCCTTATTATTTTTACAAAGCTGCAATTGTACTGATCCACAATAATAGCCAGGAAATTGATTGTGGCATGCAGCATGTACAAAAATGATTGCGTAGCGTCTTTTGAAGCCGTAACACACCCGTGGGAAGCCAGCCAGCTTCCCCAACAGTCCAGGAATATGGCGAGCCTGCAGGAAGGCCACGCCACTTTTTCAGGCAGTTGTTCCTTGCCAATTGCAGCTATTGTCTGCTAGTCCGGGAAGTCTGGAAGACGGGAAGGATGTAGCGCAAGGCACAATCAACATTAACCTTAAGAACCAGTCATCGCAGAGCAACAATCACTGCCCCAGCGAGTGGTGCAAAGGTATCCGATAATTTGGGATAGTGCTGATATTCTCGTACACAATCTTATGACTTCTGGGGAAAGGAGAGATTGCTGTCTACTAAAATGCCAAGGTATCTTTGGGACCGCAGGTAATGCAGAGGCCGGCCGCTGAGGATGAGGGGATATTGGTTCATGCTTTTGCGTTTGAACGTCACTGCGACACTTTTTTCAGAGGAAAGCTTCAGCCCTCTAAGCACTTAGTATGCAGCTATTATTGCAGGAGCCTTCCGCAGCTTCTGCTGTGTGATCCAAACCGATCTCGATGCACTCCAAGCAGAGATATCATACGCCTAGAGAGCGACCTTGATGGGTAGAGAACGCGTTTAGGTCACTTAGCGTGCCATTAAATAGCAATGGATGTACGACTACTCCTTCAGGAGCACCTCTATTTACATCATAATAAAGGTGTTGGGTCTTGTGCTGTGCACATGAAAACTTTCCGTCCTGCGAGATAGTTCGAAATCCATGCATACTATCTCCCTCCTAGGCCAAGTGCGATAAAAGATGCTAGTATTGCATCTTGGTAAACAGAGTCAAATGCTGACTTCATGCTTAAACCACTGCACTTTGGATGGGACCGTAATTTAGTTCTCCTGCTAAGGTTGATACGAATGCAATGACGTTGATACTGGCCGATCGATTCTGTCGAAAAGCGCTCATTTCAGGCGGGTGAAGTTGCTCGGTTTCGACATACCAATTCACCTATTTAAAGATCATTTTTTTCATTAATGTTTGTAAGCAACTGGGTAAGGCTATCGTTCGAAAGGAGTAATAGCGTGTCGGAGGCTTTCCAGACTTCAGAACGCAGTATTGTTCGCTAGTTTCCATTCAGGAGGAGCGGTTTTATGCAGCCACCTAGCCTGAATACTCAAGAGACGCAAGCGAGTGTGGTGGGATAAATGCGAAATAGCCTCCTAGGCAATTTCATCGTAACTAGGAGAAGAGTGTTTCTAGACATCAAAATAGGCGGAATAAAGCTCTTGTCTCGAGGACAGGTGGTTTAACGCAGGCACAGCTGCTGGAGGTGGAATGAAATGATTCAAGCGTGGGCGCGTCCTTGGGGAGCTGGTTGCAGACAGCAGCTTGCAATATTCTTCAGGAACTTCTCTCTGAGAAATGCTCTAATGCAACGAGATCGCGCTCAATGGGTGTATTAGCGAGATGTTGTTATCCATGCCATCAACAACACGACAGATATGCAGCAAAGGTTTGCGAACATCTTATTTCGCGCAGAGCTATTGCCATCGCTGCCTGCTGAACTTCTGTACATGATGCCTCGCATGTTTTTCCGCCCTTCGTGCTTGTTTAAAGTATTCTAATGGTTTGGTTCACCGAGACTAGCGGTCTGCGCACCTGCGAATAGTTCGTAGCCTCTCATGTTCCCCATCACCTTTTGGTGTTTAGAAGCCTTTTCGTGACACGCGATGATTACCAGAGGCAGCGAGACATGATAGGAATTAGGCCATCATCGCCATTTGCTGCTGTAATCCTATGATTTACGCTGTCTTCATAGGCTTCCCAGTTATAGAGTTTGACCTTCGCTCCTTCTCGGAGCGTAGTTTTGCAAAGTTAAGAATGCAAAACTGGGTAGTATTCGCTTCCCCATGCTTCCAGGTCTGTGCACCTGAACAGTTTTGGAGCACGGCCGGCTTGAGATAAAGGAGACGACGATGCAGCTACTCACTTCCACGATTCCATGTGGGTGATGCTGCCGTAGTTAAGGGCCTGAATAGAGTACTTGATTAGCAGCTCGGCTAGCCTCCTTTAACTGGAAGGTGTATGTAAGCTGCCCCATATTTGATGGTGCGCATTAAAGTCAACGCCAATTTGGTAAGGCGGGGACGTGTCAGTGATGATATGTTTTGGCCGTGATGCGTCAAAGTGGTTGCTTGGCTCTATGTAATTGAGAAGTTTTGTTCAATTCTGGTTTTAGCAAAAACGTATACTTTCGATTCATGAGCAGGCACTGCAACTCTTGCTACTGGCACATCGTTGCGGAAAGCGATAAAAAGCCGACTTGGGTGTTTAAGCGATGCGAATGAAGGACATGGTAATTGTGTAACCTAAAAAGATCTCAACTCGAGATTACAATACGACGATATATAAAAATTCATATGTTCGTACAACCTCGTGAAAGGGGCTGGTTTTGGGCGTAGGCTACGCGCGTTCCATTGAAAAACTGCACAAATATTGAGACGCGTTGTTAATGAGCGGTTTGAGGCAATGGGTATCCGACGTAATCAATGTTGTTGTGCTCCGGAAGAATGCCGCAAAGCTGATGATGTTGAGGCCACGAAAGGTTCGAAAGACAAGACTGCTTCTACCTTACGGATACTGCCATAGGAGGAGCTGGCGCGCAGCAGTGCTCTGATTGCCGCATGGAGCACGCGGATGAGACTGCCAGTAATATCGGGCTACGTGGCCTCAGCTGCCATTTGTCCACGCTCCCTGCAGAGGCGTCGAGTTGAGGTGGAGTCTGCAGCCAGTGAAGGGATGTCAGGTGCGGCATGATTAGTTATGGTCGTTGGGTGGTCCCGTGCGACTTGTACGTAGGAAATTGTTGTCGGAGCTTCGTCAAGAAGAACAGCGTCATTTGAAGGCACAATCACATGTGAAAACACACCTTCTTCGTCTGGTGGCGACTCGAGTCTGGAAGGAGCTTTCTTTTGTACTTGCTCGGCACTGCGTGCATAAGTAGCTGCCTTTTTTTGGGCAAGCTCCATACGACGTGGGGTGCGGGCCACGAAATTTTGCAGATCGTGGTTGGTGGCGCAAAGTGCAGTCGTTGTGGGGGTGGTCCCCTGAGCATATTTTGCAGCGACGTTTGTCCCTGCAGTTCCTTGCGACGTGGCCGGGTTTTTTGCACTAGAAGGACTGTAATGCAGATCCAGTGTGCTCTTCCACGGGGAAGCTTTTGAAACCAAGAACCACCCGAGCCGCAGACTTGAACCTGGCTTGAACTCCAACATGACTGTGTCGTTGCTGAGAAGAATAATAACTAAAAGCGCGCAAACGGACTGCAGAAAGGTGGACCGCTCAGTCGCAAGGCGATGCTGCGACGCCATAATATCGGAGTAGCAAAACGCAGAAGAGCGGGATATTTTTGCAGACGTCATCCAGAAGCAAGGCACCATGGGCAATATCCCGCCTGGAGCACTCGCTCGGGTGCAGAGGACACAGTGATACAAGGGGGAAACGCAGCGCTGGTCTAAATGCGCGGTTTGATTTCCAATAACTCCCCTAATACTATATTCACTTGAAAAAGTTCCGGAAGGAGATGATTACTAGAACATTAATTTATCTGAAAATGTGAGCATCCTGTATTGGCAAAACATCTTTGATGGTCATTTTAAGTCCTATTTTAACGCGGAACGTTAAAGACCCGTATCGCCAAATGTAGGGTTCTTCTCTTGCATTGACCCGTTAGGCCAAATCGCAGATCGCTACATTGTGGCTGTAACCGATAGCCCCGTGATCTTAAGAGCTGCCCCAAGGCCGGCTGAAACGACCACACGAAACTTTCGAGTTCATCTGGAACATCTTGCACCGAGTCAGCGAGGTGGGGAACGTTTTGTGACCCTATACAGCGGAGGTCTTGCAGGTCGAGCGCTGTCGTCTATCTGCTATAGGCCCTGCTTCCGGCGAGGGTATGACCATGCTCCTAGACCGGCCGGCGGCCTCTGTTGGGGGTGTGGGAACCACCTCGCCGGTGGGTCTTAGCGCCCCCCCCCCCCCTCCAAACGCCATAAGTGGACGAAGGGGTCTCGCAGGGGCGGGTTCTGCCTCCAACCTCCGGCCGCTGACTTTAGGCGTTCTTTGCGCGATTGGTAGAATTTTGGTGGTGACGGTGCTGGAATTCCCGGTGAGCGCCCATTCGCGTTCGAGCCGACGCAAGAAAACCACCCACGTTCCGGTGTTTCAGCAGATTTCACACTGGGTAGTACTGGCCTTAATTTTATGCGTGCATTCCGGCCCACGCGGAAATGTCGGCTATATGCAAGGCACACGCACATTCGGAACAACCCGCAAGGAAACCACCAACTTGGAAAAGTTGCGTCGCCTGAGCTTAAGACTTCTCGTCTAGGAACAGTTCTCCTGAGCCTGCTTCGGTCATAGTCCCGTAATCTTGACCTCAGCACAAGCAGACGGATTAGAACTATGAGAATAAAGTACGAGAACATTTAGCTCTTTTGATCTCGGAAGTCTACATCCGGCTCAAAATAGAAAGGTGATCCCAGCGTCTGCAGCGTCCAAATAATTTTGAACACTGGGTTTGGAAATGGCGCACTCTATCCATAGTACTCGAAACGGGTCGCCAAAGGTTCCACATTTTCGCGCTGAAACATGCGGTGGTTTATATAATCCTGAGTGCTCACTTCGCTCAGCCCGTATTGACAGTCTCCCATCTTGCGGGACTGCCCTCGCTTTGACGACTGCCAATAACATCTCTTCGAAAAAGTGGGATTGGCTAGCCCGCCGAGTCATACCGAATGGATTTAGCCAATTCTTCCTAATCCAAGCTGAGTTCGGCATGGCCTCATTTTCTACAAAACTTCCTTGAGATATCAGGCCTTCACAACTTCCTTTAGGTTCCTGCCCAATTGGAGACTGTATTTTATCTTGCCCCTATTTGAATAAGCGAACCTATGTCTCAAGACATCAAACTTCGTCAGACTGAAATATTGGTTCCTGGTACCCTGATTAAAAATTTCCTATTACCACCAGCAGCAACGTATTTTGTGTATGTAGAAGCGAAAAGTTCAGACCAGACCTGGGCACGGCAAGTGGTGCGGTGATTTCAGCGCAAGGGCGTAAGTCGGCGTGCCAGGCGCATGCGGTGATACCCATTTTATGGATGCGCTGGCGGATATCTGCGCCAGGTGCACTGCAGAGTCTTATTCATCGCCGATATAGATAACGCTTCTGGGCGCAATGCTTAAACGCAAAGTTCTACCGTTTGTAATTTTTTTCGCTTGGCTAGAAGGTCCTTTGAACGTATCTTAGTAAGATTCCTAAAGCTATAGAGGCCTGGATATGTTCCCTCTTTCACGTGCCTGAAAGTGTCGGTGGTGCGACATCTGATTAACCTCCGAGAACGACACCTAGACACTGACAGGCCCCCTTGCAGTCTAAGATACGCGGAGTCATTGGCATAGTTTGGCTTAGAATCGCGTATATTTTTATCAGCCAACGCCCATGCTCCGCCAATTTGATACGGGCCACTGCTTTTCAGGAAGGCTGTGCTAGCAGCCGTTTTTTTCAGTTATAGAATAGGGGCTCGAACATTTAGGCCATAGACATACCAAAGTACAGTGAACTATAATGATATTATAGTCAACTGTACCGAAACACAACACGCTCGCTTTCGACAATAGTTGAGATCTCCACCAACGACAAGCGGCACCCTTCCGCTTTTTGTATGCGGCAACAGCGCTGCAACAATATCACCTCTTTTCAGGAACTTGTTAACTGAATGTCAGCATCAGTGCTGCTTTGGCGGCGGCGGCAAACCTAAGCTGCCGTAGCGCGTCCCGATTCGTGCGCGCTCTTTGGCCACTTGCAGGAAAATGCTTTCCGCGGTCTCGCGCGACGCGTCTATGCGTGCAGAAGGCGGTCCGCTTTTCAGCGTAATTTATATGTTGTAGACGACACGCTATATCAACAAACTCAGCTAGGCTCGTGTGACGAATGGCGACGATTGACATTTGTCTCTACAAAGATACGCCGTGCATGGGGTCACTCACACAGAACGCCGTCTCAATTCGGGATCTACCGGTTGGTTCCCCCTCGTGCCGGAAACCTTTATGGGCTGCTGCGTTTATTGGAACCAGCCAATAGCGGTGCCGTAGTCTTGCCCGCCTGCTGAGTCCCAAAGGCTGCGTAACACGAGAAACGCTACGCGATTGCTCTGTTGAATGGCGACGATAATTCCCATGTAAACAAGGAACTTAAAAGAACATGTTATCTAGTTATAGCGTGCTTGAAATTTCAACCTATTACGGCTCCTTTCGCGCTCCGTTCGGCGAACACAATAGCGGCCACTCTGTCGCGTGTTGACATTCATACTCTGCAAAAGGGGATGCTTGGCATGTCCCTTGTTTCACATGGGAGAAATGCTTCACCGTCCGCAACGCGGCTGTGGACACCGTAGCAGGGGCGCCATTATACGACAGCACGAGCCCAACAATGAGATACAGCATGTAAAAAACAAACTGGTGTGTAGTATTGAATTATAAGTGGCCGAAACTTAAAGGAACAACCCAGGCAGCACAGAAAATGTGGCCAGCCTTTGGCTTATTTTTGGCCGATGCTTGTCCTGTTTGGCCATTGGCAAAGTTTGGACTGCCAGAGAACTTATGTTCTTTGGCATGCATTCGGTAACGGAATACTTGTCTGTTTGGCCTGCCGAGGTATTTACACCAAAGGCAAGCATCTAGCCAGAGAACACGTTTTTTTTTCATTGTTCACCATACGTCCGACGACGAACAGCACGCATGCGGCCACAGATTACTTGTTTCCTTTTTGGCCAGGTGACGTCGGAAGACGAACTGCAAGCGTCTGGCCACGGGGACCGCGTTGTCTGTTTGGCCAGTCTAGGTCCCCAGATGAACGGCAAGCATCTGCCCACGGAGTACACGTTTTCTCCATGGCCACCATACGTCTGATGACGAACAAAGAGCGTCTGCCCACGCAGTAATCGTTTCCCATTTGGCCAGCGGAAAGCGGAACTCCAACGGCAACCGTCTGGCCACGAATTACTTCTTTCCTGTTTGGCCAACGAAGGTCCGAATACGAACGACAAGCATCTGGCCGCGGATTACTCGTTTTCTCTGCGGCCATCCATGTAGAAAAGATCTCGGGACAGAGAATTGGGCGTGTGTAAGTGACGACCTCTGCAAGGAGGGTCGTGATGGGTGGGAAATACAATGGTGCGGGGGAACGAGCCGCTTGCCCGCGGGGACTCTTTGGCATGCATTAGCATGGCATGTGGCTTCGCGAGCGCCTGGCGGTAGCAGTAACCTCTACCGCGAATCTCCCTTTCTGTGAGTCAGCTAATATGACCATTATAGGCAGAAAGATCTCTGTTTAGTTTACAAGCTCTCATAAAGCAGGTTCGGCTGCTGACATAAGACTTGCTTTAACTTAAATATTAGTGTGTGGAATGCTGAATTCAACTTCAAAACTTTTTTTCGCGCCGAAGCTGGCTTAAACAAAAAGGCACACCTAAATGCTACATTTACATCCCACGAGGAGATTAAAGGGACACTGAAGTGAATTCGTCAAGCTCCCGTTTTTGCTTGTACTGCGTAGACTGGCTCAAATTAGCACACTTTTCATCGTTTATTCGGTTGAAAAATCGGTAATTATTTTACAAAGCGCGAAAGAAGAAAAACTACCATGCGCGGTTTGCGGCGGCCGCACCAACTAAAGCTGTGACGTTAGGAGGAGCGGGCACCGTGATTGGACGATGCCCAAGGTGAGCAACCAAACAAGTTTCGGTTTCGGTTTCGGTTCTGTAAAACACAACCGTTGGCGTTGTTGGATGGGCATTCTCAGTAACTCAGTAATCATCGTACCGCGCTTCTGCCATGTTGTCAGCTGTAAAAATGCATAAATATAAGCCTCCTAGGACGGATTGGAATCGTAGCATTCACTAGCCGAAACCTACGCAGTGCATGAACGCCCTCCGCGTACCCGCAGACGCCCAAATGTCATGCGCTTTTCCCCCATATTTGGAGCTTGCCTCCCTCATGCCTGTGTCGTAAAAAGCGTGTTCGCACCAGGCCAAGGGTCTGTTGATTCTGGCCTGTGCCCACTGCCTGCAAGCAGTCGGTGCTTATGGCAACAGCACGCCAACGAGAACTCGCTAGCGCGCCAGTGACAGCCTGCGCGCGTTTTGTGAACTAGTTCGTGGAGCCATGAACGTTGCGGCCCAAAAAAAGGTCAACTCAGAATAGAAAACATCGGCGGAAAACAAAAAAGTTAACTTACAAAAAAAAAGCACGTACCCGCGGGGATTCGAACTCGTGACTTGCAAAATACTTGCGGTGGCATACCTAGCAACCCAAACCGCTCGACCACGAAGCGGGCTCGGCTGGCGTGGGTAATATAGGGTATATATTGTATAACCAGTTTACACTTTTCTTCAGTTTTGACATTTCAAGCAGCTTAGGTGACTATTTGTTGTATTGCGCTCGTGCAGTAAGCGTCGCCCGAGTTTCCACAATAGCCCACGTCTAGCAATTGCATTTCGTAGACGGAAAAGCGTTCGCAGATGCGTAGTCGTGCTGCTGACCGCTGTGCTTGTTCACCCAGCGCAAAAAAGTGCTTCCCGCACCCTAGATTTACGCTGTACGGTAAAAATATCAGTTGATTTTATTTCCTTAGTACCTATATTGACTTCGCTGACTTTCTCCCGCCTTCAAGAGGCCTTATATTTTCCTACTGGCGTACCAGTCAGCGAAGCGTCGCATGTGCGCTTGTGTGAAGCGACCTTGACTTGGAGCTAGATACAGTGTACAAACTAACCAAGTAAAGAAAGGCAAATTCTACCATTCACAAACGTGTCCTGGCTTCGTTTCAACTGAGCCAACGAATTGCGACGACCCGTCAGCGGCCGGCGGACGAAACGCTGGGCCGACTGACTCTGTCTGAAGGCCGGGGAGCCGTGCAGTAGCGCAGCCATGGAGGAAATGAGCGCAACCAATTGCCAGCTTATCCCCTTCTGACGTCACACGAAAACGCCGCAGAAAATGGGCGAGCGTAAAGAGAGGAGGACAGCATTTTCGAATTAATTTTTCTACTAAATAAAATCGCGTAAACGCGCCCAGGGTGGTCGAAACATGGCCTGGGGACTTCGGACTACAATTTGCGCAAGTAATCCCGCAATGTTTACATATCACTTCAGTGTCCCTTTAAGTTAGCGCCGCAAAGGCGACGTAAGGACAATAAAAAAAAACGAAAAAAAAACGGCAGCTGTTGCAATGGATCTAACTAGCAGTCGTGTTGTGTTTGGAAGCACCGCGGCACTCTGGTTACTTTGGGCGCGATACCCATGAATAAAAGCAAAAACAGGCAATGAGCATGTAGACAAGTCATACATTCATCACAATTTCTTTTCATTTTCTTTTCCAGCCTACCAAGCACATGCATATGCTCCTAGCATACAGCTAAGTGCCCGTGATACACGTGGCGCTACTGATTCACATCAGCCTTTCATTTGAGACATGTGCTGTGTTAATAAATAATATTAAATTTGCGTCGTAATAACAACATACCCCTTAGCCCTGCTATGCATGACTGCATACTTCCCTGTGCCAAAATGTCTTGTGACCCAGCTGCTTCGCCGAAAACACGATGTTTCGTCATTGGTGAGTGGAACATCCGTGACGCTTCATTTCGGTTGTATTTCCTATAGAATTCAGTACCTGGACAAAAAAAGAACCCTTCGAGGGTCCGAAATAGGGAATTTACGATACGGGCCATGCTGAGGTTTTACGCTCTAATTTATTCTTTTATGAAACGCGAATGCTCTGAAACGACGTGAGTTATTCATTAAAAATGGTGGGAACCACGGAAGTTGCCGAGCCCTATATTTCTTGCACCCAGGGCATAAGAACTCTCCTGACATGCACAGAGGATAATACAAGGGTTATGAGGTTGCACGCACGTTGTTGAATCCAAGCTATACATACGAGGATTGTGAATACCTTAATAGTACGAAATCGCGTGCTGGGCGCGTCCTGAGTTTGGAAATAGTGTATTCCGTGGGTGTGATGAAACGCGTATGCGTGTTATAACATGGAGATTTAAAGGAACGTTACGCGGTGTTTCCCTGCAACGTCATAGCATGCTTTAAATTATCGCTTTAACAATCTTGTCCCTGTCGTTACCACAAACATATTCTCACCTAGGTAACGTATGTATCACAGCTTTTTTTTTCAACGTAGCGAATCTAGCGCATTTGAACGCTTTCTTCACAATTTTGACTGCCGCCATTTTTACGCAGCCGAGGTGATCAATCTGTCTCCAAAATGAATTATTACGAGAGCATTACGAATAGTTACTTCCGTACAATTTCCTTGTGAGGCTATCAGTTGGCCATGTACTTCAACAGTATATTTGACATCGTCAGTGACAAGCCACCTATAAAGTGAACGACACACCAATGGAGGTTACTGGTGACACTGCTGAAGGCAGATCCGGCATGAGGTCGCGTCTTGCCTAAACACAACAATGCTTGCCCCTACGCCTCCGTCCCCCCGTCCGGTTTTTCCCACATTGGGGCTACTGTTGCACCGGTCGCTTCCTATTTTTTCGCAAATATTTACGGCCTAGCGGACCCTTGTGGTTACTGAAGCGCATTTGAGCTACTTCTATGGATTTTTCCTCGCTCGAAAGATAGAAAAAAGAAGCATCGGTTCTGTGCGGGACTATATGCTTGTATAAAAACTTAGGGCAGGAAGTGAAAGTCTGCTCTCACCCGCAGGGATGGCTCGGTGGCTAAGGCGTTGCGCTCCTGAGCACGAGGTCGCAAATTCGATTACCGGCCACGGCGGCCGCTTTTCTGATGGGGGCGAAAAGCAAAAATGCCCGTGTGTACGAGATTTCGGCGCACGTTAAAGATCCCCAGGTGGTCGAAATTAATCCTGAGCCCTCCACTGTATACGGCGCGCCTCATCGCCTGCGTTGCGTCGGCGCGTTAAGCACTACAATCAATTCATCGAAAGTCTACTGTCTGCTCAAACGTCTGGGTGAGTGTAACTGAGGGAAGAGGAGGGGTAGGAGAGGGAGGATAAGGGCGCTTAGCGAAAACTAATACGTTTGAAATACCTACGTGTATGCTTGAAGTGCACCTCAAATATGCTCTGTATTTGTACATCTATTTCAAGTACATTAAAAATTGCATTTTCTCAATTTTTAGTAAATATTGAAAATACATCATTAAAAATGCGGAAAAAATACAGTGCTTTTAAGTACCCTACAAATAGATTAGGAGTGTATTGAACATCACGAATGCGCGCTTTAGGCATTCAGACTATATTGAAAATGTATTTCGTGCCGCCAAACGATCACGGTGTAAATGCAATGTAAATATTATAAAAATGCGCTTACCGAACTACATTTAGAGCAGCACTCTGAGTGTACCAAGTGTACTGAGCGTAAGCATAGAAATATACTCCGAATATATTAGAAATATATTTCAAAAGGTTTTTACGTTTGTGGAACGAACATGGTAGAGATACACTCTCAATGCAGGGAGAATATTTATTGAAAATACATTTTAAATGTATTTAAAAAGCTTTGCCGAAATACGTTTCGAGTACACCACAGGCGCTGCTTCAGTTGCTGAATCGTAAGATTCACGCAAAGCATATCTTAGGTGCCGGATAAAATGCATCTCAAAGGAATAAATGTACTGAGAATTTCTCCGCGATGTTTACTTGTAATAAAAGAAACTGAGGGAGATACTTTCACTTACTGCGCTTTCTGAGCCAGGCATACATATAAGCTTGTCGTATTAGAGAGAAACTCAGGGTACAAATAGGTAAGTGGCGGTGTCCCAACGCAATCGGCAAAGCAAAAACATCTAATTCAACAAGTATATCAATGTATGAAAACACTTGCACATTGCCAGCGTTGTTACGACGGTATCGCTGTGGACCCTTTGAAATTTTTCTTTTTCCGAAAAATATTGGCCTTAGATGGACAACGGTGGCTATGCTTGCGAGGGCGAGCATCTAGGCGCCTCTCACTGCTGCTCACTACCTCCTCCTCTGTGCCCGGTACCTGCGATGAGCGGCGCTCCCCTCGTTCACGTTTTGTCTGCCCTCGCTGCGTTTCTTTTGCCTGTCTTGCGGTGTAAAAATTTTCGCACTCCTCAATGCGCGATCGTCGTGCGGACAGAGTCTCTGTTTGGAGGGCACGTTGCTGCGGCGTTTTTATCAGGATTGCCGTCTAGCCAAGGTAAGCATGATTTACCGGCTATTTGCGCGTACGGTGTCGCACAACAATTATTCGATGTATGTTTGCCTTGCAATCAAGGAGTGTTAACGCCTTTTATGAAATCCGCACGTGGTTGTTAACGTTACATCCACCTGCGAGTGAGATTTCCTACCATAACCACTCCGTGCAAGGGAATGTACTCACAAATCAACGACAGTAAGAAGACGTAAAAAAACGGATCTTAGTGCTTTCCTTTTTGCGCCTAATTTTTAGTTCGGGTCCTGCTGTGTGGCCGGGCGACTTTTGCTACGAGTTTCTTTGTAGATCGAGTTATTTCGTTCTGAGCTTATTGAGGACTGACACTCGCCGTAAACACATAACAGCCAGGAACGTTTTTAGCACAGCCTATTAACAGAAAATCTGCCGTCTATATTTACGCACTTGAGAAATTTCCGAAGTGCATTCATGCTGAGCACGAGGTAGTGGGTTCGATTGCCGGCCGCGGCGGCCGCTTTTCTGATGGAGGCGAGGAGCAAAAACGTCCGTGTCCACGAGATTTCGACGCACGTTACAGACCCCCAGGTGGTCAAAATTAATCCGGAGCCTTCCACTACGGCGCGCCTCACCGCCGGTGTAGCGTCAGCGCGTTAAACCCTACAGAGTGTGACAGGGAAAGAGGTTCCCCGCCTGCACTACATAAGTAATGCACCCTACAAACAATCAAATCAGTGTATTCAGGGACGCAGCTTTTTTTTTCTCTTCGAAGCAGCCACTCATAGCTGCGAATGTTCACAGAAGCCGCCGTAGGGGGAAGGAACCCAGTTTGTGGCATGCATGCATCCGACTAATGCGCATGCCCGGGCAATACGTCGAGAAGGCGGGTAGCCTTCGCGATTTGTGTCTGTCGCATGTCGCCATTCTGTCAACTAAAGCCATGAAAGAGTTTATGCCGTCTGTTTGGAAGTGACCAAAAGTGTTAAAAGCCACCCACGTAATCTTCAGTGCGAGTGGCTGTAGCGACACTAAGTGCTTCATGCCCAGGGACTTAAAATGATTTGTCCATCTAAGACAAACTGTATGGTAGTCGCCACTAAGTTACAATACGTTTCCGTTCCAAGAACCAAGAACCAGCAAAGGAAGGACGGAGAAGGAAGGGGGGCGGCGAGGGGGACAACCATTTCTCTGCACGAGACCCCTCGGTTCCAAGAATGGGTCCCTCGGCAGGGTTCGGCTCTTTTTATTCCTTGGATCGCTCCCCCAAACCTTCGTGAAACTTCAGGACGTTCCACCCTTACTCTTTTGTGTTTCCTAGCAACTTTTTTTCTCCTTGCTGTATTCATTTTTAGCGCATTCACGAACACGTGTGCGCGTTCCGAGGGGCCCTTAGGCCACTCGTGGTCGAGTGAGAATTTCAAGAATGTGCCAAAGGCGCCGCAAAACAGCAAGTCTAGAGCGGGTGCGCGTGGGCTGCTTGGCGGTCGTGTGTGTTTAGCAGCCGCAACTGCTCATTTGCGTCTAAAGGGTGTACTTAAACAAGTTTCTTTTAGGTGTCTCGAGTATTTATGAAGTCACTACTTTTTACTTGATGGTCCGTGACGCTAACAGGTGTTTATCTGTTTTTTGTATGTTATCGACGCGTGCATTTGCAATTATTTTCCGCGTTGCTCTCTAATTAAATGATTACGTTGTCTGTGTACAGCAAAAAGTATAAAATTACCGTTGATGTGCGGCAGAGAGCAAGAAAAGTACATATGTGTGTAAACAAAAATACACTTTTTCTATCTTTGCTTGTTTTAATCGCTTCGGTTAGGCCCAAAAGGGTCATGGTTTGGGCCTGTTGGTGTTGCATAATGAAAACTGAAAGCGCAAATTAGACACGGACAAAGACAGGGGACAACAGGACCAGCGCTAACTACCAACAAAATGTATTTATTTATTGTACATTTCAATATAAGTGTTTTTATAAATGATTATAAGTGTCTCTGCGCATGTGTGGTGGTATACAAGTGGAAAGCGTGGCATGTATATATTGTGGTTTTTTTTAAATACATTTTGTTGGTAGTTAGCGCTCGTCCTGTTATCCCCTTTCTTTGTCCGTTTATAATTTGCGCTTTCAGTTTTCATTATTCGGTTAGGTGCCTACCATATCAGAGCGTGTAATTTTAAAGGCGAAGTTTTCTTTTGTTTTCGAAAGAAACTTACTTTGCCGTTGTCTTTAAGGCATTGTTGAGTGCTTACGCCAGTCTAATGACTTTTATGTAAGCTTTCTACTACAATCCTGCCCATGCATTTTGAAACCGTATCGCTGCGCACTATTTTTTAGCACGTAATCTCTGAAGAAGTTGACGCCGAAATACGGAACACATAATAATAATTATAGTCAATAACATTACTACTTATCTTATTTTATTAGCGTCATGTGAGGTCACAGACAAGTTTTGTCCAAGTTAGTTGAAAAACTATAATGGCCACCATTTCAAGTTAACTCAAACGCCTAAGAAAGAGAAGTAGCGTGACGCTAAGAACTCTGTTGCATGTTTGGTAACGTTATTATTTTAGCTGTGCCTTTTTTTTAACCTAAGTTTCGCTAACTTTTATCCCTAGACAATGTCCAAACATAAGCCTCCCCCACCCCAACCACCATCCTTTCTTTATAATGGTATTGAAGATCTAATGTGGCTGCCGCATGACGATATAAACTATGCTTAACATTGCGTACATTGTCTAACTTCCTTCAAATGGGCATTGTTTTCATGACGGTTTTTTTTCTTTAAAGGGGAAACTAAAAATTTCTTGCGCACGAGGAACGTTGGCACGGCTAGAGAAAGGCCTGATTGCTTTGACATTTATTTGCGTCTAAAAAGAAGTGTTTCCCTATTATTTTCGCCCGTTTTCTTTTCTTTTCACTGCAGGTGCTGGTGAAATTTCCCGCGTGGAGAATCCGAAGTACGAGGATTCTGATGCACAACGCTGCATCTGCGCTGGCTGCAGAGGTGGCTGAAAGGCACTCATTCCTGCTGCTTAGTAATGGAAAAATTGGCCACTTTGCTGAGGTGTACAATAAACAACTTTCACACTGCCAATCTGTGCGCATACATGCCGTTCTTTTCAGTCATTTGTTGGCCCGCAATCAGAGCATGGCCGGTCTACATATTCACAATGGAGCATATCTTTACGGTGGAGCCTATTAAAGGTTTCGAAATCACAAAATGAAATTTTCTAGTTGAACGTTCCCAATTTTCCCTAAGACACATTGCAAGGCATCTCTCAATATATTTAGGGTTTTATTTAATATACACTAGTGACACATTTTGAGTTTAGTATATTTGAAGCAGTATTTTCTGGGCACTTAAAATGCATTACTAACGCATTTTGCACGTATTTTAATGTACATTTTCTAAGCATATTTATGCATTTAAAATGCATTAAATACGTATTATCAATGTTAATCCAAGGCAACTGCATGCTGTAAGGCACGCATGGCAGCAGCCTTGGGCGGGCTTCCTCTGGCCTGCATAGAATAATCTGAATCAGGCCAATGGCAGGCCATACATAATTGGCCAATGGTAGGCCATACATGCTCGGCCAATGATCGCCCATACATGCTTGGCCAATAGTAGGCCATACTTCTTTGGCCATTTGTAGGCCATGCGTATTAGGCCAATGGTCGGTCAGCCAATGACATTAGCGGCCATAGCAGATTGGCCTATGATTGACAGCCAAGCTCCAGCCTTACACGGCAAAAGACCATTTTGGAATACGGGCCAAACACTTTGGCCGATGATTGGCCGGGAGCAAAAGGGCTGGCCAATGTTCTTTGGGCAAAGATTGGCCGCACATGCTCGTGCTGCCTGGGAAGTGCGTGGCAACACATGGGCTAGTAGCACGGTAAAATATTGAAGCCTACGGGGACGTTTGTTAATGGCATTAAAGTATCATTTGTTTCAGACTGAGGTGGCACCGAATAAATACATTTCAAGTCAGTGTGCATACAGTCACAGACACTTTGATGCTAATAATGTGGAATTAAGTGATGAATAAAGGCGGCTCTCGCCCGGCACGCTTGCCGCGCGGACCGAGGGATCCTCGGGACCGCCCGCGGTCCGGCCGGCCCGATTCGGAGTTGACAACAGGCCTTTTGGGCTGTGGGCGATCCTGCGTGGTCCGCCTGCATTTACCGGCTCTCTCTCTCTATTCGGAGTTTTTAATTTACAAGTTTTGTGTGTGCGTGGAATCAAACATTTTAAGTAAGAAACTTTGGACAGCTTGTAGTGCATATTCTTCGGCACTCGTACATTGCCAGTTTTCTACGAAGTGGTACAACAGAATCAAAAAGCTTTTGAAACGAATTGAATCCAATTTATTTAACAGTTCAGAAAGCCAGCACACAAAGTATTGTTTGGAATTTGTTATAGATAAATACTTTGTTACCCGGAGGATTTGTTGACTCCTTAATATGATTGTAAATATTCACTTGGAACTTAAAGTGCACTGGAGCGGCATTCAGCGCCTATAGTCATCCCAGCATGCGTTTGTGCAGTAGCCACTACAGCAGATGGCATCATCTCCACCGTATCCTACCAGCTGGAAACAATCAAGAAATGAACAGAAGGCAATGTACTTTAGAATACATATCATCACAAAAGGCAGAACGGGACAATACCCTACAGGGGCATGCTGATATACCATCGACGCTGAAGGTGTATTTAGCACAGACCGTTGTTGCATGACCATGACAACCTTGTCAATGGATCACATCACCTTCAACCATTGCTAAGGTAACTTGTCTTGCTGCCGCTTGGCAACAGCAATAAGTTTTTTAAGCGGAGAAAATTTTTGCCTGCGCTGAATAATTTCTATTTAAGACTTGAATAGTGTAAAAGTTTGCACACTTCTGATAGGAGCGCCACAATAAAAAACATAAAAAATTATATGCATTTGTTTCATCATTGTCACTGTCCTTATTGATTCTATGCCATATTTGACGGCAAAAGAAGCTTTACCACTGAAGTTTGAGTTTCGGCCTAAACAGCGCCACAGAACTTCTTCGAGATGGAAAAGATCTTATCGTGTATCAAGCGAAGTGAAATAGTCTGTCCTGAGTTAATATTCAGGGACTTTTGGGGTTCTCTATTATCTCCGTATGAGAGTGTACCTGTAAGTGCGAAATTCTGCTAGCAGGAATCGTATCACGGAAACGAACAGACCGTAATCAAGTTTTTTTCGGTGGTTTTATGAATCGATGTTTGCGATTTTTAAAAAAAATTGGGTATTCGTGTGCGCCAACTAGGTTGCAAGCGTTATATTTTATTGAGCTTTGTGCACGGTTCTCTGCTGTTCATTTCCGATGCAAAGCTTTAGCCAGTAGTTCATGAAACGATCATTCAGGACACAACTTAACTTGTAGATTTTTTGATAACTATGATGTAGTATTAAGCTCCCTCCCGAGGAACCAGGCAGTCCCTGAGGCATAATAAAAAATACGCGGCGAAATGTATGGCCATACATATTTGTGGCCCCATTGTCAGCGGTCGTGATCATGTTACCGGGATGAAGAGTAAGGGAAATTTTAATAAATTTACGCCTCAAAAGGTACTTCTTCCTCTTGAAAATTACGTGATTTTTGTAACTAGCATAAACAGCAAAACAATGCGTGATTTTGGCGGCATTTTATGAAGAACCAACCTGTATTTCAGTGAAGACCATTGAAAGAAAACTTAAGCCGGAGCAGCTGTTTTAAGATGACTGATCTGCGTTACTTTGCCAACAGCAAAAGAGCGTCTTAAATTTGAATCTGAAGGAAATTTTGAAATACACAGATTTGAAGACATAGAAAAAGTCATGTTGAGCCACCAAGTGGTGCTTAAGGGCACTAGCGCCTCAGAATGGCGACAGAGGGCAGCGGTAAAAAGTCGTGGAAGACCAAATCGATGATGAGAAAAAATTGTTCCGTTTTTTCCAGTTTTACCGCAAAGACCTTGCCGAGCAGGAAGAGGACTAAGCTTTAATAAAACCAGCAGTTCGTTAATTTCACATAGGGCGTTGGAACGTCTTGTTAATTCAGAAGTGTTCGAGTAGTAGTTTGCAGGCGGACCCTTTTTACAAGCTTAAGCTGAGAACCGGGATACCAAGTGACTAGCTGCCTTCCCGCTGCTTATGACTCTGGGAGAGTATGTGTACAAGCGAAGAATTATGGGAGTACGGCCAGGTCCTGTGGCACTGTGAGCAAGCTTCGTGACTTTAATTTCATGTGGCGGAGTAGGAAGAAGGGTGTATGGACTGGAGGAGGGTATCGTAATTTATTTGTTGGTTTGTAGGCGGCGTATGCTTCTTCCTTATCAAATTAATCGTGGAGCGGGGATAGAGTGCGGCGTTTATTTCAGCCGTGGTTGATCATTTCTTTGTATGTTCAAGGCCCAGGCTGGTATTCCTACAAAGGTTCCGGAGGAGAACTGTGGGGAACACCACTTCCCACTGTTTAAAGGAGATAGTCGGTGCGCCATTCCTATAACGTTAGTAAGCATGGTTTCAACCCCAATTAGGTAGGTTTTCTGCCTTGTGTCGCTTTCATTTTGTTTGCGATTTGATTAACGGTTCTTTTGTTTTGATAAAAAAACTTCTAGTTTTCTATGGTTAAAGGTATATTTGATAAGATTTCGGCTGATTGAGCCTTTTGATTTCTTCATATTTAATTTGATGGGCCTGTGTAGGTCGTCGCTTAATGCTGAGGAACCATGCAAGGATTTGGTCTAGTAAAGTGGCTCGTAGCTTCAGCTTGAAGGTGAATGCACACGCTAATCTTGAAAGCTTATTTTGCTTATACGTAACCATAAGGATAATGTGTTTGCGGTAGCCGGAGCGGAAGATTTTGGGGGAAAGCAGCCTAGATATTATAGCGATGAACGCATTACAAAATACGAAATGGCATTTATTCAAAGGGCGAGCTTGTGCCCACAATCGCTGACTATGCCACTGCTAAAATGAGCATGTTTCGTCTTTGTATTTCTAAGGCGTTGTGCTAAGGTGTTGTGCCGCTGAGCACGAGTTCGCGGGTTCGATTCCCGGCCGTGGCGGCCGCTTTCCGATGGAGGCGAAAGCAAAAACGGCCGTGTGTGCGAGATTTCGGCGCACGTTAAAGATCCCAGGTGTTCAAAATTCCCATCTGGTCAAACGGCGCGCATCATCGCCTAAGTTGCGTCGTTGGCACTCAATCAATGTTTTATTTCTCGCATTTTGCCACTGGCTCATGCGCGCATGCTGAGTGCGTGAATGAATAAACATTATTGTTCCCAAAACTTGGGAGGAGAGGAGTGGAATGGGGTGCTTTTCGGGTTATTTCTCATAAGATGGTGGGCTGGATCCCATGGGCCATAGCGGCATCATCAGCTAGTCGCATGACTCGTAGTTGGGACTCTGCGGCGAAGCTGAGCAACTTTGCCTCGCGCTGCTCCAAATCCTTTATGATAAATCTCTGTGATGTGGGTGTTGTACGATGGGTTGCTGAGGAATGGATAAGATCATATGCTGGAGGTTAGCTATCACGGCTCACCTCTGACAGGAGTCTTTACAGAGGTCGCGATATACAGGTGGTTTAGGCAGCGGGATTGAGGAATCTGTTAGCCTGTAAAAGCCTCCGTGCCGCAGATACCCACAGAGTCAGGAATGGATGTGGCTGCGGTGTTTGAGGTGGCCTAACCAGTAGTGATAGCTTTTTCTGTATATGCGACTATTCTCTCGCTGCCCCCCGTGTTGATCACATGGCTCCGAAGAGTCGAGTTGTTCCCGGAACCTATACCCTCGGGCCGCCTCATGAGCGTGCTCGTTTCTCGGCAAAGACAAATGGGCTGGAGCCCATAGAAGTTCGACATTAGGTAAGTTGGAACCCTCGTATCAGCAGAGTTTGCGTTCAGCTTCTGGGGAGATTGTAACCATAGCAAAATTATGGAAGGTTATTTTGCAGTTTGTGTCTATTATCTTGGCAGATGTGAAAGAGAGTGCTAGTGCAATGGTCCTTTCTCCCGTAGTTTTCCGTGAATTGCGCGATTTGATTAAAAGCGCTTTGAGTTAGTCTTTTGTTCAACGAGTGCGATGGCCATGGTTTCGTAGTCTGGGTAGTCGGACGCACCGTCCGCGTTACTAATTAAGACGGCGGCGTTGTAAGGTTTGCTGACGTGCAGGGCATGGTTCGAGGTTGTTCTCAAAGAAAAGGGGGTGTGTATATGCATCCTCTTATCGTCCGTTAGCGCCACCTTTTCTCCGTGCTGTGTAAAGTACGTCTTGTTTAACTGTTCCAGAAAATTCCGGACTGTGGTACATCCGGCGAGGCATTGGAAGTTTCGAATAGCACTGCACTTTCACAAGTTCATCGATGGTTGTGGACACCTATACCTAGGAATCGTTCCGTGAAACTGTGATAGGGATGCCTAAGGACTGTTTATAAACTGAGGATAATTCAGTCTAGCATGTATCTCTCAATTTTCTTGAGATCAAGACATCGAGCCACGTATTTCATGCGGCTAATGACGAAGGCTTTCACAGGCACAGTGCATTCCCTCATTTAGGCCGTGAATGGTGGGTTGGGCTATCGGGGATATAGGTCAGTATATCTGCTGTATGCCTGATTGAAAATACCTGAATGGTTTATGTGTTGGAGCTATTTGCCTATATGCGAAGGCCATGCTCTCAGAGGTGCGCCACCTTTGGGATAGGATGAGCTCTGTTACAAATCAGCCCGCCGCTGTGCTTTGTGCAACACTCCTCGGCTGTGGGGCGAAGCCTCCACTTCGTGCGCCTTTCAAGCAGGACTCTCTGTCGATGACTCACGCTTGCAGCCGACGGATTCAAACTAGCTGCACATGCCGGCGCTGATTGCTGGCGCCTCGCTGTCGGCGTGATTCAAACTTCGGCGGTGACAGACGAGGCATACTTCAACTTGCACGAAGGACGCGGAAACCGCTGCGGAGGCCACCTCTCCTTCCTCTCTCGGACTCAGCGTGCGCCGCTACTACCGACCCGCTCGCTAACTCTGGAAACAGTGTTGTGTGTGTCCGTGCCGTTCGTGTCGTGTGCACAATCTGGTGAAGGGAACGCTTGCTTGACCGTTAGCGCTATGCGTATAAATAAGACCCCCCAAGCGCTGTAGTTCATTCCTGTTTGAGCAGTGAATCAATGCTGTCACTCTGCTCGAGTCCTCGACACCCACTCCGCAACCTCCACCAAGAATGTTACAAGGCGACGCGAGACACCCTGTGACGATGTAGATGTATTTACGAAATGGTGAAACGATGAGAGGTAGTGTCGCAGCAAACGGATGGTCCAACCGAGCACGGAGCGTTCTCTTCGTCGTAGTTTACGAACGGTCACCACACGCGCCCATGGTTGCGTGTCCTCGTCGTCTGCGATCCTTCCTTTAAAAGGGTATGTTACAATAGAACATCAAAATTCGGGGGCCTTCTTTTTTCATTTACCAGTGAATGCTGCCTATGAAAAACGTATTTTCAGCAATGTCATCGTAGGGAAGAGAAGTTGTCGCGGGAAGGCCATCAGATAATTAGGCCTTTCCGATGGTTCGGGGCAACAGAGTTGGCTTTCGGGTCGTGGCGGTTCGGAAGGGCGAGTTTTGTGATCGGTGACATCATCACATATTCCTAAAGATGGGAAGCACTGGAGAACAACGTCGGCTAAATTATATGAACTTGCCAATAAGGCAGGAGTATGTGTGAAACTTTGCTCATGCCTTTCATCTAATGTATGTGCCACGTCCAGGTCGTTCGCTGGCGAATTTTGTTGGTTATCCACCTTCACATGAAAGAATGCCTCATGAATTTTTCGGCACATGCACGACTGGCTATTTATGCTCAAAGTGCAGCCCACGCTCTTGTGTTTTGATTATTCGCTGTCTGATTGAAAAATGGGATCATTTCGTAAACGTTATTGGTTATCTTTTTTCTGGTCGTCAGTGACTTGTGAAAAAATTCACTAGGAAGTTCAGTTTTACTGTCCTGTTTTGATTCTTAGCTTTAGAAGCCGTGATTCTCGAGTAGAGCAAAAACACAGTGTTATAAGTAACACACTTTTTTGTTCTTTGTGTTTATTGCCTCTTTATAACATGACTGTTGCGCACAGGCATGACAAATAAACAGTGCCAAGTACTCCGTCCAATCATTACTGACACCATAGCATGCATACTCTTACTTATGGACTTGGATTTATCAGTTTGTCAAAATGCCGAAACAAGGTTTAGTACTTACATGGCAAGGTGTGCCGGACGGGTAGCAGTAGCCATTACTTCCTATGCATGCATTTACAGGTTTTTCATCCTGAAATGGATAAAGGGATAAGCAAAGTTTAGACGAGAAATGATTTTGCAGAATACTTCTTTCAAGCTTTTTCGTTGCTCTCTACCACTGTTGATACAGCTTTAATAACGGCGACCGTCGTATCTTTTGTCCTCGGTCATTCTAATGATTTACTCCAGTTATTAGGCACAGAAAAATTTCCTTATTACGAAAGCGCAGCGTGTCAGGCACTTCTGAAACTAAAAGCCTAGCAAACTGGGCTTAGTTTACTTTGATCGCCGAGTGTGCAATATGTTTTGCAGAAGTTCGGCAAGAAGTTAACCATAAGGTTTATGTTTGGTGTTTTCTGCTCACATGTTTGTAGCAGATTGTTGTTTGTATTGTGAGTCTGCATTTTCTCACTATGTGGCTCTTGTGAATCTCGCTGCAGAAACTGTGTGACGTACCCGAAACGAGTGGGGGAGTGTGTGAAAGCGTTATAATGACGACTTCAGGCGGTGAAGGTTGGGCGCCCGAACGGTGGGGCCTCCTCAAGTCCGGGAAGCCCTGGTCCGCCCTGATTTGCCCGGCCTTCTCCACGAGGCTGCCTGGACTAAGAGGTTGGCGCTGGCCAGCTTCCCGCCTACTGCTCGGATGTTGGGCTAACGATTGGGGTAAGGGATAGGGTTTTGTGCCACTCCCACACAATGTGGTAAAGGGGGCAGGTTGCGAACAACAGAAGAACGGAAAGTTGGGCTAGTTGGTATGTGTTCATTCGGTGGAAAACAAAAGCGCTCAAAAAACAGGGACGAAGGAAGGAAGACGTAGACACGTCAGAGTGGTAGACATGTGAGAGTGGTTTTCTCGGCTCCGAATAAACTGAACAGTGTGTAGCAAAGTAGATAGGTGTTATCAAGTAGTAAAAAATGCCCAAGAAAACAAAACTGCGGAGTAGAGCAAAACCCCCTTTGTTCGTTGTGCCACGTGTGGGGTTTATTGTTTACCGTTGAATTGTGGCCATATCTACGTGGGCCAGACTGGGCGATGTTTGAATATACGCCTGCAAGAGCATCGAAGTTCAGTAAGTCGAAGGATGGCTCTAACTTGGCGAAGCACTGTTCTGCGTGTGGTTGTACACCAATTTTTTGCGAGGCTTCAGTTTTATCAAAATTTCGGGACAAAACCATCAGAGAAGTTATAGAATCCTTCCACATTAAAAGGTGTCGCGAACGATGTGTCAGCGCCCCTCCCTCACTTTGACCGACAAGGAATACTCCTATCTGTGTCACACGTTGCGGAACTAATGCTTTGGTTTATCTAAGGTTGTGGCGCTGTTTCAGGTTTTCTGCGTAATATAAGTTTGGCGTGTGTTTTATCTTTATCTTTTTCTGCCGCATGTGCCTCGACCGCTGTTAAGTCTTGTAATGGTGTGTATAATGGGGGAGGGAATCCGACCACGTGTACTCTGGATGGTATATATTCGTATGTTTTTCAATAAAAAACGAGTAGTTGCGAGTAAGCGCCGTGGTGTCTACGTCTTCCTTCGTCCCTGTTTTTTGAGCGCTTTTGTTTTCCACCAAGATGCGAAACAACAAATTACAGGTAGCGTAGTAGATGACGGGATACATGGCATGGAGGAGAGTGGCATGAGGATAGGAATGTTTTGAAGTCAGCCAACACAAGTCTCGTCGGGCCTAGATAAATGGGGATGTGGGGACGGGGGGACGGCAAATGTAGTCGTTCTTGGCGGGGTATTGCACGAGAATGTTTGTTTGCGAGTAGTAGTACTGGCCTTGGGAGGGCGAAGGGGCTGCGTGTCTCACCTTCTTGAGAAGTGGCCCAGTGGGCGCATGCCACGCGTACAGGCGCATGTGGCGCCTTGTTCCCTTGCGGGGTCCACATGATGTGCATATCCAGAAGCTGGCGCACGCATTGCAGAGTTTGAGGGCCGCACGTGTTATTCGACCTAGCAGGAGTTTCGACAGGGGGGCTTGTGAGTACGTCACTACGGTGAGGTAGTCGTTTGCAGTGGTGGCAGCCAGAGCAATAGCCAGTTCTTCTGGTGCTTCAATAGCTGTCGCGTGAACTTCAGCGGGCCTCAGTTCCGTACCATTGACGTTGGTGATGCTCACGACCTGTCAGGTTGTTGGTGGTACGGAAAGGCATCCGTGTAAAAAGTGAAGGGGTAGTTTGGAAAAAGTGTTTTTTCTTAAGGGCTCATGTACGGCTTCTGAGAGTGCCTTGTTCTAGATGGCGTGCGTATTTCTGGAAATGGGCGCGACTTTAGCCAAGTAATCCACAAGGCAGTGGCTGAAAAAGTTTCTCGTCCAAATTTAGCTGCTTAAATTTGCTGAAACCTCGATATACGATTGATCTATACAAAGGAGCTTGTGTTGGACTATACACATCAGTCTGCAATACTTTAATCGATTCTACGCGGGTAACAGGTTGTCTAGAAAAGCCTAAAACAAGACGACCTACAGTGGGCAAGAAAAACCTCTTAGGAAACAAGCTTGTTCCAAAATCTAGTTACCACGCCAAAACTCTTTCACTACTAGAGGTACGTTTTAATCGACCAGATTTAGGAGAGATCCCCTAAAGTAGAGTGTGTTTCTACGAAGGAAAGTTTTTTAACCATGGCGCTGTGTATTGGAAATATGAACCTTTAGGGAAAAACTCGTTGCTTGTTGGAGGCTCTCCTTACCAAATACTGGGAGGAAGGGCGAATTGCAAAACGTTCGTTTTGCAAAACGCGCTCAGTTAGTTTAGAGTTCCCGTAATGGTCCCAAGCTGCGTGGCAGGGCAATCACCAAATTTAGGAAGGCTAGTGCAGACGCAGTAGTTAAACCGACAAAAGCGAACCCGATAGAAGCGAATTATGCTATATTATCAAACAAAAATAAATCAGTTACGGAAATACACGCGAAACATATTTCTGATATAACGAACTTCCACATCTGATATATCGAACTCGGCGCGCCTAGAATGGGCTGCCAAATGCATGGTCTCGGAGCGGTGACTGAGATGTTGATTGGCTGTGACCACTGAGCAAATACCGCGACCTGAGACATTGCGCCTCGTACGGAGTGACATGACACACTTTCCGTAACTGTTTCCGACCAGCGAAACTCACGACAGAACCACTCGTACGGAGTGACATGACACACTTTCCGTAACTGTTTCCGACGAGCGAAACTCACGACGGAACCCCTCGGTACGGTAGTGACATTGACACACTTCCGTACACTGTTTCCGACGAGCGAAACTCACGACGGAACCCGCCCAGTCAATGAGTCCGGACCAAGACTACAGCTCGCCAACATTCGCGATGCTGTGCCGGAAGGAGTGTCCTCGAAGATTTCCTGAGTGTCGACGACGACGTTGCCGTCACTGTAAGCCCCTCGGACGCGGGAACCGTCAGCAGCACCGTAGTAATGCTGATGAAAAACACCGAGGAGGCAGAGGATGTCGCGCAGTGAAAGCCGTCCGACGCTTAATGAAGTGCGTTCGGCAGTCGATGTCCTCCGCCAATACTTCTTCGATATTCAAGGACACGGACTCGAACTGGTGCAAACAATGTCTCGTGTAAAGAATGCTGTGCTAGTCGGACGCTGCCAAAACGAAAGGGAAGACCAAAATACCGTTTTTTTTTGAAGTAGGCAGTTACGGCGTTGAGGGGGAAAGTAGCTTTATTATTTGCAATAAGTCGATTGTTTTTTGTATGGTAATGACATACGTTATTTTGTTCGTTTCTGCATGCGGGGAGGGCAAGGGCATTGCCGCGTATTGCGAACTCGTAACAATAAACTCGTTATAGGCGGGTTCGGCTATATCGAACTATTAGATATATCGAACTAATCATGGCGCATATTGCAGTTCGCTATAACCGGGTTTGACTGTATAACGCAATGGCGGAGGGCCTCCTTAGGAAGTTGAAAATATCAAGACGTGATCTGTTATGCACAACCCCAAAATTTGCTGTAAAACCAGCGTTAAATAACAACAATGACAACACCAAAAAATTGCTTTATTCTGCGACAAAAAGTCGCAAATTCAGAACAACATTTCTAACCGGCTCCTGACAGGTTTTTGAGGCTTTTTAAACACACCAATAACCCCTCGTCACTCCTGTATGAAAACAAAAAAAATAATGTTGAAGCAGATCGTTATACTTGAAGTACACGTTATTTTACAGCAATATTTTGTCACCTAACCGACTAGACGTTGATAGAAATTGCGACCTGTAAGTTATAAGTTGAATAAACGCCTTTCAACAAGGAAAAGATTAGCACCGGCTATCCCAGCCGAAATGGCTGAAAAATAGGGGCTGAATACCTATCTTTACTGCGATCATATTTTAATAAAATCCAAGTAAGACCAAAAACACCAAAAACGCCAAGCTTACAAGATAGCGAAAAAAAAGCAGATGTCGTTTCTTCCCGAGTGCAGCGCTTGTTACAAAATACGTTGCACGTTATGATTGCTTGTAAGCGTACAATGGACGCGTTGGAAGTCCGTGTCTGTTCTTTTTTATTGATCGCCTTGTTGTCGTTATCTGCGTTCTGTTGCAGTATGATGTGATCTTTATATCCGCCGCGGTGGCTCAGTGGCTAAGGCGTTGCGCTACTGAGCACGAGGTTGCGGGGTTCAATTCCCGGCCGCTTTTCTGACGGAGGCGAAAATAAAAAACGCCCAGGTGTGCGAGATTTCGGCGCACGTTAAAAATTCACAGGTGGTCAAAATTAACCCGGAGCCCTCGACTACGGGGCGCCTCATCGGCTGCGTTGCGTCGGCACGTTAAACCCCGGAATCAATCAATCATGTGTTCTTTATATAACATAAGCCGTAACAGAAATACGGTTTAGTTTAGACTCTGCGCCTATTCGTACAACCTACGTTGGTATTTGCCTGTTCTTTTTATACGGCCACGAATATAGAATCAAGATTTGAAAGCCCTAACATGGACATAATTATTTGTTCAGGGATTCAATCTCTGCTAACCCTATTTCTTGACGAGGCTCTGTATTGATGTGAATTTTTAAATATTTATGACATTACTCCAAATCGCTTCGTTTTAGTGTGGTTTTAGTAGTAAGTGACCTCCAGCTCATGTCTATAAATTTTGCATTCAATGAGACTTTTCTACTGAACTAAGATTCGAGACAGTTCTAGTGAAGTTTTTTAGAGATCTTTTTTTAGTGCCTGCGTGCTACTAATATTTTTTAATATTGCGTCAGTATGTCCATCTACCGAGAGAGTTGAGGAACCAAGAAGAAACCAAGCCAGTTTGTTCATCAATAACGTAATGTGTCACACTGTGGTAGCATAAAGAAATACTAAATTAAAATATAAATACACGCAATATGTACAGAACCTTCACTTTGTGACAGATAAAACACGCTGGTAATAAGGTTCGAACCACTGATTTTCTACGTTTAAGTTCAGATATCGCAGTTACTTCACTTCCGGTTCCTTCTCGTAAGCGGGGGCAATCGTGATCTTGCCTACCCGTTTTGCAATCATAGTAACGGGGTGCCGGAGAAGGTCAAGTGGCCAGGTAAAGCGCTCGCCGCAACACCCCGCGGGCTCTTGTGCTCGAAGCGATTGCTACTGGTATGTTTTAGTGGAATCCGCTGACTCCTCACATCATATTTCCTACACGCTCTATTGCCCTCTGCTACCCTGCGCTTGTATCGGTTGCAGTTTTTTGGGCTCTAGCTAGGCCGTTGTGAGGTTTCAGTTCAATTCGCGCATTTCGCTTGACTTGACTTTTACTCTGATATTCAAGGCCTACAAGCAACGTTTACCTGCATTCCGGCAAAATAAATTGCGCGAGATCAGATCAACTTATTTTTGCCTCCTTAATTTGTGAGGTGGATACCCTCATCTGGTGACAAGATAACAACTTCGCTTTAAATACTGTTATGAGAAGACGAAAAAGTGGACTATCACACGTCGCGCCATGCTTACCATCTCCCAAGATGACGCACACAATGCGACAGCCATGCTTGCGCCATATGCTGACATGCATTAAATCCGTCCCATCATCTACGGTTGTTCGTGTCGCCTTCAGTCTGCCGGCACGGATTGTGTTTTGGTGAAGGTGTGGGCTCATTCACCAACCTCGCACCAGCTTCGCTCCATCTTGGCGTGGATGCGACTGTCGAAGTTCGCGGGCCATGTCGGGCCATGCTCCAGCTCCGATGCGACCAGAACTAGACCTGGCCTTTTGCCCGTGTCCCCAGCTTGAGACTAGCTCATCAAGACCAGCTGCGAAGAGATCCCACCAGACGACACGAATCGAAGACGCTGTGTCTTTAGCGCTCTGTTCCACTGTCCTTCCGAGTAGATATGACGCTTCATCATTGCCTCCAGGACAACGCTCTAGCGGTGCTGAAATCACAGTAAAATGTGGCGGCAAGCACCTCATGGTTCAGTGTAATCGCAACCAACGTCCATCTTCGTCGCACTTGTCTCTGAACCGAGGCTTGACCTGCGTGGTCGCCCCAAATTGAGGACATATGTCACGACAAGCAGAATAATGGTCATAGCACCAGGTATACCCATCTCGAAAAAAGATGAGGCGCACAGTGTCCAACAGCCGGGCTCGGGGCAATAAAGCTGACGTCCATCGAATTCATCTCATGATCTTCCATGGTTCGTGTCACCTTCTTGCTGCCATCACGTTAACAAATATGAACAAATTTAGTGAATTGTGTAATAATAGGTAGCGTTCTGACGACACTTTTGTAGTTTCAAGCCAGCTTGGCTATGCATAGCCACAAAAGTAGGGTATTTTATGTTATAGAAGTTCTCTTCTTTGTCACTGATGTAATTATACCATATCACATATATTTAGTGTCTCTATTTCACTATTTATGAAATTTTCCGTCGACTGAAGGCTGAGTGCCGGGTTTATTCGTTTTCGCGGTTTTTATTTGTACTTCCAACGTTCTCTCTCTCAACTTTTTAAAGTTGATAGACTTTCTTGGGCTACTTAAACGCAGAAATTGTGGTCTGTCTGTATGTCTGTCAGTCTGTCAGTCTGTGACTCTATTCAGCCATCCGGCCAAAGTAAAACGAATGCTGCGCAATGTACTAACAGCCAAATCTAAACGTTTAAGTCCGATATTAGTGTTCATACTTGCAACATGGTCGAACAAGAACAAGACATTACGCAAATATAAGGCAGCACATCAACACATAAGTGATATTTGCAGTGACCCTTTATTAAAAAAATCGTAGTTGCTTGGTTTTTGCAATAGAAATTAGATGCTATATCAACGGCAGAAAACCGTTGCCTGCTTTTGCCAGCGAAACCTCATGGCGAAATTTAAGGAATCAAACGGCGATAGCAACGAAAAATTCAACTAGGTGGGATGCACGTTCGGCTCAGAACGTTAGTGGAGTAGGGCAACGTGGCTCTATAAACGTTGTGGCCGTGTGCCTCAAGTCACGCGCGTATCCGCTGTACGCAGCGCTGAGCATCGAGACACCCGACTTGGAGCAGTGGAACGTGGTAAATTTCAGACTTGAGCAAACCTCTAGCATGTTATCTAGGGAGGAACGAGAAGGAAAGGAACAGCATGAGAGGTGAGCAGGAAAGAGTAGGGAGGCGTTTACATGGCATAGGCCGCAGTCGACTATCGTATTTCGGCGACATTTGCGACGAAAGGAGCAGATACGAGGCCATTTTTATTTCAGGGTTCGTTTTTTGGAGATGCTTAAGTTGCGTATTTATTTAGTGAATTCGTTTATAAAACATTTATTTCTTTAATTTTGTATTTTCTGCACAACCTGGATTAGGAAACACCTTACGTTTTTTTGTGTGTTTTTTTTCGCCTTTTCTTATCTTGCCTTAGTGCCATAAAGCTTATTCAGTTGTTAGACAGCAGCCATGTTTGTCTCTTTTATGTCTTCCGTTCCGTTTCCTGTGCGTTTTTTTTTTGCCAAGAAATACACGCATATACACCTTTGTATCGTTTTATTTGCGTGTTTAGAGGCGCAGAAATGCAGAAGTTTGGTTATTAATTATCCTCCGAACAAGCAAAAAGCATACTACGGGGTGTCCGAACGCTGTAAATGAACTTGATATTTCTGTAATAAGCGATGACGGGCCGCTGGTTGGAGGAAACACATTTTGCTCTGGGTGACTTCCGCAACACAGTCAGGTCGGATTTTATTGATACTAACAGAAACTTCCTTCTTGCATTCGTCCGTAGCTGCTTTGTTCCCTTTGCGCTAGGTTGTATCTCCCCTAGCCCGCCTAATATGCCTGCCATCTTTTCACTAGTGCTAGATGCAGATATATTTAGAATGACAATTGCAATAACATGATTCTTTCGAATGAAACATGAAATTTACTGCTTGCCGCAGAACGCTGGCATGTGTCTGAGCACTCCTAGAGTGTCGGAAAGAGCCAACGTTCCGAAGGTGGCCGGGGCGCCACCGAGCTGCCTAGTATGCACAGTACCGCTCACAAGGAGGGCTGGTTACCATCTCTCGAAATGGCACTGAAGAGAACAGATTTGCAAACATACTGTGATTATGTGAAGGAAAGTTTGACATCCACCTAAAAGCAGCCATACGGCTACAAAGGAAAGCTATACAGCTTCCTCAGAAACTTCGCAGTTGAAGAAAAATTCGTCCTGTCCAGGATTCGAACCCAGGGGGATTTCCCCAAAATCTGGTTGATACTGTAATTACTTGTGCGGGTAAAAGTACGGTGTGAAGAGGCGCTTGTCGCAGAACTTAGAAGCGAGAAAGGAGAAGCGCTAGGCCGTGGCCGACGACGATCACGCGGGGGGAAGGGAGACGAAGAAGGGAAGAGCAAGCGGTGTGGCACGTCGGAGGCAGGAAGAGCGGAGGTAATCGGCGAGTTCTCTGCTGGTCGCGAACGTCCAGGAGACCTCAAGGCCGAGCCCGTCCTCCTCCTGCCCTGTCCTGTCCCCTGTCCCGTGTATTCTGGGAGCATGAAGCAGCGTGAGAAAGCAGGTTGGGAGTCGCAAGGAACAAGGGGTTTCAGGAGTTACCGGCTGGACGCCAACGCCAGGGTACCTCCGCTTTGAGCCACACCTGCTTCATGACCTTCGAGACTGACAAGGCCTCGTTCGTGTGGCAGCGTCTGCAAGGCCTCGTTCGTCTGTTCGCTCGTTGGTCACGCTTCGGTGACCAACGAGCGAACAGGCAACAGCGCCGCGTCATCACTTGAAGGGGCAGCGCCAACGGCAAGGGCACCGGGCTAGCGCACCACTCCAGAGCTCCGAAGCCATCGACTCCACACGTGAGCGCGAACCATTTTGAGTGGAGACTTTTTCAAGGGACAATTAGTCTATTGATTAGGTTTGTGTGGGTGATTTGTGTACTGAGTTATGTCCTCGTCTCGACAATACAGTCTGTGTCTGACGTCACCTGCGGCGCTTCCTCTCCGATGATTCGCCATAACCTTCTTATCATAAAACAACCTGCTTTACATCCAGAATTTCTATGGTATACTTCCATCACTGTAGTGAGTTTGCGAAAATTTATTTTGTAGAAAAATCAATGCAAAACTGCTGTATTCTTTTATTCAGCCTCCTGGGCCGCTTTGGTGTCAATTCGCGTGATGCGCAAGATGTTTTCAAAATAGCCTGGTTGTGCGACATGCACAGCTCGCCGGTGAAGGCAGACAACAAAGCAAGTCGACCGACTGGCCCGTCGACAACACGCCGGCAAAATATGGGCACGGAAGACTGCGCTTAATTTTGCAAGATTGTATAATACACTAGGCTAGGTACCCTTCGATGTAAAATAACTCCAAATAGTGCGACTGCGATCCTTATTTCAAATTACAAGGAGTGCGGTTGTAAACCTCGAAGTACTGTGCGACTGGTTGCCTTGTAGGGAATCTAGGGTCAAGCAATGGAAGGAGTTATAGAGGGTTATCTAGGTAACATGGAATACCAATTTAGCGAAACTTATCTTGAAAGTGTAAAATCAAGGTCCCAGGAACACTCTTTGCACAGGCCGAACGACCAGCCTGAAGGACGACGACATGTATATTTGCGAACGCTTTTACGGCTTTAGGTTACGCTGTCGCTGGTTATCAGGTATTTGTTCTGGCTAGGGGAAGCTTACAGCACGAGTGTCATTAGAGAAATTCTTAGCTTAGCGGCTCGGAATGCTTAATCCAATTAGTTAAACTCAACAAACGAAGCAGAAAAGTAGGCCTCAGCATGATATTCTTATTCCCTCGGTGACCAGTCGTTATTTTGTCTCAGTGGTATGAACCAACCCAGAGAGCCCATCTCACTACGCTGGTTCGAATGCGGGGTGGGATATTGTTTCTTAGTCAATTTTTGATTTAGGTAACGCTCTTTGCTCTGCATTTAGGATTTTTCTCCTCAAGCCTTGTTTAGAAAGAGGCGACTTGGAAAACTGCTGAGCACACCGACGTGCGGCCTACATGTCGCCGCATTTCGACGGGGAACGTCTGCGTGATAAGACATGGACCACATGGGCAGAACAACGACTGTCGATGAAAATGGTCATAATGTTATGATGTTTAGCGGCTTCCGCTTTGTAATAGGATAAAGTGCCGCAGAGGCTCGACTTACACCGCTGTACATTAACTTCCCTCACAAAACTTTTTGCACTTCACAGAACGTTTGTGCTAGTCTCGTTTATTTTGTGGAAGGCCTGCCAGGTTTCTCGCGTTTTACCCTACCGATTTTATACAATTATTTTAGTATCCGGCACTGCTTTACAGTTCACTTTCCCGTTTAGCCTAAAGCCGAGAGCTTCCTGAAGCTTGGTGACTTCCTTATTGAACACTGCTGAGATACATTCCGAGTCACAAGTTTTTTGTTTGCAAGCACTTCCTGAACAGCGACAGGTCTTACCGTGAAGACGGTCCGAAGAATTCTTTGCTCCTAAGGAAGCAGTTTTTGAAGACAATGTTACATATTTGCAACGAATCAGAGAAGAATCTGACTGCACGCTCTTAATTTCCGCCGTACGTCACAGCACCACTCTCGCTATTGGTAAGGCAACATCGCGTCATATTGTTTTCTTATGCGACCTGACCAGGGAGTTCAGTGAGCGGCTGGTTACTGCTCCCTTCTTTGGCTGCTCTTACGAGTGCCCGGCAGGCGTGTCCCGTGCACCAGACACACTTATGAGGTGCGTGGTTGTCGCACTTTCACGCATCTGTTTATTTACGCTTTATATAACTTTTTAAAGATAGCTCTCGCGCTCTGCTTAGCTTTTCTTTCGCTGCTGCGGCTATTGTCTCGCTAAAAATCTCGATCTTGGCAACACGATGGGGTGCTTGGGATTTACACTCCTATGTGGCGGTCGCCTCCACCGATCACTAGAGTTCCTCTATAGAGCCAAAGCGGGGAGCTCCCTGAGGGGGCTAGATAAAAGGACTCTACGATTCACACCCTGCACCGCCGGGGGAACTAATTTAGAGTTCGTGCTAGTATTACGTACTCTGCGCTTGTAACTCATGCCTCAAACACGGGCTGTCCAAGAGGAGCTTCTTTGATGCGAGCGATATATGAAGACCGTGGAGGTGTGCTGTCGCGAAGACATGAGAAAGGCAACAACGCTTAGGTGCCATGAAACCAGAATGACACACATGGACAGAAGCAGAACGGCTGATGAATACCAAGAGCCCGAAACATGGGGACAGTTAGACATCGAGCAAATGGTCGATGTGCCGGTGTACGCGCAATACAATCGTCAAGACCCTATCTAGTATGTTTCGAGGAAGCGGCGATATACGTATAGCTTAACAAAAACATGCAAATGAAGAAGTGTGGGCTCAAGAACAAGTGTAAAGCCTCGCTTAGGTCTATTTCTGCCTATGCGTGCGCTGTACCAATTTTTACATAAACACTACGAAGGGTAATTAATAGGTGTCGGGTGATATACAAAGAACAAGTGAGGATTAACACAAACGATAGTGGTAATTTTTGTTCGAGAGAAGGTACGCGGATATTGCGGATATTGCTAGGAAGCTTGATAGAGGACCTATACTCTGCTGACAGCTGTTAGAAGTGGGACGCTTCTGTCAGTTGTCGCTGCAAAATGTTCGAATACAGTAACAGCTTCAATGAAAAAATGAAAACTAATGATGTGGCGGTGTCTGCACTCATTCGAAAAATTTCAAGATACCAGAGAGGGTGATTTTTCTTTGGGAACCGACGGGAATTTCTGCATGTTAGTGCGAATATATGCTGAATTATGGCCTTGATTAGAGGTATTCATAATGGCTAGTTAGCTGTAGTTTCATATAGTAACTTCGTATAGTAACTTCGGTTTCGTGTATAAAGCTAGTTGCTTACAGTATTGTATAGATAAATAATAGAAAAGTGCTTAATGCTTGAAGGAATTCATCGAAACAAAAAAAGGTTACTAGGCGTAAGTAACAATATCGTGGCAACATTGACTTTATCTTGATTGCTTGAGATTGTTTGGTGCGCAAAAAAAAGTGTTCTTAGCAAATAATACACTACAACAAATAAATTGCTTACCGGTGGAGTGTTAAACCCGACCTTTCCATTACATCCAGAGATTGGAGTAAAATAATTGAAAAAAACTGAAAGTGTTAAGTGGGGAATGGTTAGACATCACGAAGTGCAAACATCAATCAACGTACTTCTCAAATTTACAAGTGGAAAAACATTTGTGGGGCACAATATTTTCAGTCTGTTTGCCCACAACGCGAGCCTGCCTCCCCATTTTAGATTGTTTACAAAAAATCATTTTAAAGCGTCTTTTTGTTTGAGTATATTCCAAGAAATGTTAGATTTAGAGCTCCTGTAACCTACGTTAGGTTTACAAATTTTTATTTCATGAATTATACTTATTGTGGGTTAGCTTTCAGTCCGCAACTACAGTTCTGGCGTATTTGCAACAAAATGCACCCGTATGACATTTTTGATTTCCCGGGTATGGTTTCATATAGAAAGCATTGTAGCGGAATGCAAAACCAGCCCCGTTCTCTCAATGTTTCTGGGCTCTGTTAGTGCTCATTGTTTTGACTGGCCTTCGCTACACCAATGCTCGCTTCGAATACAAACCGGCCTTAAGGGGCACATATATTGTACTGGGTGTCTGGTGGTGCTTTTGCCACCACGTAAAAAACAGGGTATCGGCGTGCTTGCTGCCGGGCCAAGAGGTCTCTGGATGTTATTATGGAAAATAGATGTTATTTCGAGACCACAAGTTCTATCGCGTCAGTTTTCCTGAAATCGGAAGCTTGATAGTTATTCTCTGTGAGGGACGCTCTCCCTCCCGTCCCATCTTTTTCAAGTAGTTTCCCATGAGCAAGCAAATTACCCTAAACCACCTCCAATTACGGTTCGCGAAGACTGCAACTTGATTCCATCTGGTCTCTCAAGTTAGATTGCAACTGGTTGTGGTCGGAACATTTTTGCAAGGTTCGCACACATGTAGATCAAAAGTATGACCGTTGATGTTTGAAGAGCACCTCCACGACAAGATGAGCGTTCGCATATATTTCGAGACGATAAAATTCGGCAAGCAACTTTACTTGGGGTTTTTCTCTTCTCCTACGATAGCAGTTGGTAAGTATGTTTTGACTCAATGTTTGAGCTTAACATGAACTCAAACGCACCTCACTGATGTTGATTGGCCACAGTTTACGTGAGAATACGCAAACATCTTAAGTGAATAAGCAACAGTTTACGCAAGAAAGACTGCGTTCAGGGCTGGGAAAAATAACTTTATCCTCGGGAATTGGGAGCTTTAAAGGCCGAAGATTCTGGACTTTGTTTAAACTTGCTTGGGAAACTTATATTTGCCTACCCGCTTTAAAGGCGAAACACTGTTGGTATGTACTAAAAACTATTTTACTGCTTTTTCATATTTGCGAATCTTTCTTCGTTTTCGTTTCTTTGCATCTTAACCCGAAATAGTTATACTAATATCTTTTTGCGCTATTACATGGTTTCGTTACTTCGTCCTAAGGCAGAAACTACGCCTGCAAGCAGTCTGCACTCGCCTCACTTTACCCAAGTTAGGGTTCTGCGCAGCTGCGGCGCACCGGTTCCACTCACGTGCTATGGCGTTCAAGTGTCATGCGGCACTACTATAGAACATTTATGTTTCCAATTCAGTGTTTGTGAATTTTTTGAAGTGGGCATATTGCCCCTCAAACCTCCCGATTGTTGGCATATCCCTCAAGCTCGAATGCTTTGCGTAGAAAAGGACAGCAAGGCCAGAGAGGATAAACCTTAAACCTCTTTAATTTGGAGCTTAATGGTGCAGGATGGTGAGAGCACCACCGATGGGGGCGTCCGCTTGTCCGGGATGCCCTGGTCCTTGCTGGCTGCTCGTGCCCTCTCTATCACCATGCGCTGGGTTGAGAGGTCCGAGCTGGACAGCCGGTCCACCCACTGCTCGTATGTAGGACGGGGATTGGGTGTGAGGGATGGGGATTGTTGGCACTCCCAGACCAGATGGTACAGGGTGCCTGGCTGGGGGCAAAAGTGGCAGGTACTATAATACTGGGTGGAGTAGATATGGTGGAGGAGGGTACAGCGCGGGTAGGAGTTGGTCTGTAGCCGGCGGAGTGTGGTCGCTTCGGCTCTGGAAAGGTGGGAGTTGGGTGGAGGGAACCGCCGGCGCTCGTGTCTGAAGTGAGCGAGAATGTCCGCGTAGCCATTCAGTGTGTGGGGGGGCCTTCTCCGTGTCTTGGCTCTCTTCAAAAATGGCCGGAGGGTGTGTACTCGGGCAGCGGCGTGTGCCGCCTCACTTCCGTCGAGAGACTCGTGTCCAGGGGCCCAAACAATATGAATGTCGGGAAGCTGCGGGATGGCATTCAGGATCTTGAGGGCGAAGGGTGATATGTGGGCCGAGCTGGTAGTTGCGGCATGCTTACTTGGTTGGGAGTCCTCGGTCAGTTGGCACAGGACCGAGGTAATTGGAAAATAATGGGTGGGAGAGGCCTTTGCCCTGCAGTGGGCGTAGATAGGCTGATGATATGATGATGATGATGATGATGATGATGACTTGGGAGAGTCCGTAATGACTGTCACGTATTCGCTATTTGTTGTGGCTGCTAGGCGATGGCGATTTCCTCAGCGGCGTTTGTAGAGGTGGTGAATATCG
>CM023458.1:40762789-40811410 GCA_013339765.2 Haemaphysalis longicornis
CAAATACTTTGTATTCAAGGGACAAATAACTGACAAAAAGATAAATCAACATTCACCAATCAAGACAAGACAGTGAATGTCCTACGCAACAAAGTTCGCGCTCCAAAATAGTTCGCGCTCACGTGTTGGTCTCTGTCGGTGAGCCGGCCCGGTGTGCAGGGCTCGGTGCGCTGCTACGGTGTTCTTGTTGAGGCCGGTGTTCCGGCCGATAGAAGACACGTCGGCTTCGGTTGAAAGTTGTCTGGTCGTCAACGGGGAAGGTGCGGCTCGAAGCGGAGTTTCCCCGAACGTTAGCGTCCGGCAGGTCACTCCTCGAACCTCGTTCTTCCTGCTCGTTCGTGCCACCACCGTCTTCTTCTTCACTCCCAAATGATGACACGGCGCTGCCCGTGCGCTCGCAGTTAACGGAAGAAGGCTGCTGTGAGGCCACCACAGAGACGGCGTTGCCAGTACACAAGGCCAGGAGGGAAATGTGGCTCGGCTCTGAGTCTCCTGGGGGTTCACGTCAGCAGAGAACTCGCCAAAAGCCGCGTTCCTCCTGCCTTGAACTTGCTACCTCAGTTCCGCCTCCTTTTCCTCTTCCTTCTCCTCCTTCCCGGCGTGCTCTTTTTTCTTTCCGCCACCAGCACGAGCGCTTCGGTGTCTTCACTTCTTACTCCGGCCCTTGGCTCTTAAACACGCCTCCTCACAATTGCCCCCATCAGAAGAAGTGTTTTCGAGGAAAACCACTTCCAGTGAGAAGATTTTCGGCAGTCACACTAAAGTGTCCGGTCATTGCACAACCACTGCACCACCTACACTAATGTCACTAACACAGGTTCACGTAACGAGCACATACCAGCAGTCTATAGAATGATCAACCTAACAAGCACACAAACACAAACTAAAAATACAGCTGCTTAAGAATGCAAAACTTGCTCGCACGTTCAAACTGCGTCTTACACAAAAAATCTCATCTAAGCATTACCAGAACCAAGATTGTGCTAAGCAAACCAACTAACATACTTTTTTAACTATATCACACAACAAAGTTTCGACTGTGCGAAAATATTCCACACTCCAGAGGATTGGCCTTGGATCAAGTGGGGTCAAGTAGCCCGCACCCATTTGACAGAGTACAACCTTTGAACATATTACACAACAATCTCCCACGTTTCTTTTCTAAAATAAATTATTTTGAAATCTGTCCTTTGCCTTGAGGCATCCGATTTCTAGCCAAGTTGATGCCGTGAGTTCATACCGGGTCGTTGATCGTCGGCTTCATTTTCACTTTTTTGCGGCGCTTCCATTCAGCACATTTCACTGCGTTGTACGCTTGGCTGTGAACAACGGCTGTGCTTGCATCGCCCACGCGCCTGATACGTGAGAGCGGGTCAATTTGTTTCGCTCGAAACCAATGCTTCACGATTTTGCAGGATACTTTGCCCTTGCGAGGGATTCTTTGGGCCCATTTGTGAGCACGCAAGCGACGGGACCCATCAGGTAGTAGTTCTCCACCCTGCGCTTTTTGCGGCTGATAAGTATTGGTTCCATTCATCTGGTACCGTCTTCTGCACGTCTGTTTCTTGCGGTGCATCACTTTATCGCGTTGTTCATTTGGCCTGTATCCAAATTCAGGTCGACTCTCACCTCTGTCAACAACACTAGGCTTTGACCATTTAGACTCCCGCTTATTCGCAGGTTTTCTCGAGGGTGCACGCATTCCCTCAAAATCGCCAGTTAAAGATTGGCCGCCCTGGTCAGGCAAAAGATTTTTGACCGGGAACATGAACTCCTGCAGGCCATCTCTACCCGATTCTATTACTCGCTCTTCGTGGTCGACATTGAATTGCTCCGTCTGAGAGCGCGTTCTAAACAGCTCAGACAGCTCGGCACATGGCTGCACAACGCTGACCTCACTCGGTCCATTCGCATTAGGCGTGCCAGCACGCGGCTCCTCTGCCTGTGTGCTAAACTCAGGAGCACGCGTTTCACCTGCGCGGCTTGCCGCTCAAAATCCTTCTCTTTATCTTCTTCTTTGCGCGTGGCCTCGTAGCAGGCTGCGACCCACGTGACTTCTCTTTCATCACGTGCTTGGAGTTCGATGCCTTCTTTTCTGCATTCTTTCTCCTCAAGGTGACTGTCTATCTCTAATATTTTACGGTCTATCTCCGCAATCGAAAGCTGATCTGAATTCTTGACGAGCTCTATCTTGCGGTCTAGAGCGGCCAGTTCGAGTTCGAGTATTCGCACTTCTGCGTCTCTCGCGTGTGCCCTTCTTTCACGAGCAGCGTTTGCCTCTCTGTCCAACCATTTCCTCAGCTCAGCACCCGCCAGTCCTAGCCCTTTTCCGATCTTCAAGAAATATTCTAATTCCATGTCGGCTGCCAAATACTCTCCTCTCCGCCAGAGTTACAACCTCCTCAACTCTCTGTAAAATATTCAGAGAGTCCTGTCGCGGACGCCATTTTTGTGATGCAGGTTGTTTTTGTGAATGAGGAGGATAAAGTTTACCCGGCAGAAGGGAAGCAAGGCAGGTTTGGCGACGGTCAAAATACTTTGTATTCAAGGGACAAGTAACTGACAAAAAAGATAAATCAACATTAACCTAATCAAGACAAGACAGTGAATGTCCTACGCAACAAAGTTCGCGCTCCAAAATAGTTCGCGCTCACGTGTTGGTCTCTGTCGGTGAGCCGGCCCGGTGTGCAGGGCTCGGTGCGCTGCTACGGTGTTCTTGTTGAGGTCGGTGTTCCGGCCGATAGAAGACACGTCGGCTTCGGTTGAAAGTTGTCTGGTCGTCAACGGGGAAGGTGCGGCTCGAAGCGGAGTTTCCCCGAACGTTAGCGTCCGGCAGGTCACTCCTCGAACCTCGTTCTTCCTGCTCGTTCGTGCCACCACCGTCTTCTTCTTCACTCCCAAATGATGACACGGCGCTGCCCGTGCGCTCGCAGTTACCGGAAGAAGGCTGTTGTGAGGCCACCACAGAGACGGCGTTGCCAGTCCACAAGGCCAGGAGGGAAATGTGGCTCGGCTCTGAGTCTCCTGGGCGTTCGCGTCCAGCAGAGAACTCGCCGAGAGCCGCGTTCCTCCTGCCTTGAACTTGCTACCTCAGTTCCGCCTCCTTTTTCCTCTTCCTTCTCCTCCTTCCCGGCGTGCTCTTTTTTCTTTCCGCCACCAGCACGAGCGCTTCGGTGTCTTCACTTCTTACTCCGGCCCTTGGCTCTTAAGCACGCCTCGTAACAACCAACATGAGCGTTGCCTGGCCTCCGGGTAATGAGGTAAAGGTTTTTTTTTACGCTTAGTCTGTGGTCACAGGCCTGGGTAGTTGTAGTCAACCGGCTACTCGATCGATTTGGTGAAAGTGCACGCCGGTAGTGGGGTCCCTTTGGATCGTAGCTGTTATCTTTTAAGTTATTTGCTGTTATGCTGGCACGATTTTAAAGGGAAGCTTTGTATTTCTCACTTGTGCTATCTTTTGCAAAAAACGTATTGCAGGAAAGTGAACTTATACAATAGGTTTCCGCAAAGACCCTTCAACCAGTTCAAAAAGGCTTCCTGTAGTCGGAATCTTACCTGGCTACATCGCGGTATGAAGTCGACGGTTACGTGGTTGCGTCATTGTGATACGGGTGAAGGAGTGTCGATTTTGTATTTTGTCGTTGAATGAGGATCAGGCAGCATTCTATTCTCTTAAAAAGAGGCTTTGATTTTTTTGTTGGGGTACTTGGTATGTGTTAAAGGATTTTGATGCCCTGTTCAGAATTTGAGAGTGGTGATCTGGCTGAACTTGCGCGCAGTGATGAACTCACCACCATTGTCCACAGAGAACGTGTCTTCCAGTGCTTACGTTGACGGGCGAGACGGGAATGCTTGGCTGCTGCGTGCACTTTACGCAGAATTGTTTGACGTTTTGTTACATTCTTTGGACTGGGCTCTGATGGCGCGAATGATTCGGAAATGAATGACCACCTCTGGATTCTCAGTAAGGGATCCTGTTGTCATTCATATCGTTATGTCGTCCGCATACATCGCATGTTTCATATCTTATATGCTGTTGATTATTTTACGGCGATCTATCGGCGCAGTGCTCAACCGGAGGGGCGAGATTATCAAACCTTACCCTTTGCTTTTGTTATCACTGTTTCATTGCATTGATTCCAAAGACTGAAGCATCAGTGTCATAAGCTAATCTTTTAGGAAGCTCCGCATGTAGGTTCCAGCTTTCTTTCCGCCTTTCGTTCTCATTGATTAGGTCAAAATGGAGCCTGGAAACGTTGTCGAGGGCTTTCACAAGTCAACGGGAACGATATTTCATAAGTAGGCTCTGCTGTGACCCTGTAGAATGTTCCTACTCATTTTAAGTGCCGTCCTAGGAATGAATTACGATATCCGAAGCCGATCAGAGCAGAGCAGAGCATTCTCGCATACGTCAGAACAACCTTATTCATTCCCTGTGTACGAAATGCTGGTCGTCACGAAAACGGTAAAGCTTGCGTGCACGAGAGAATGTGAACAAAAGGCTGTCTGAAAACTCCCCAGTTTGTGAAACGATAGAATAAATTGGATGGATGGATGGATGGATGGATGATGACACGCACGGACAGACAGACAGACCAGACATACGGATGGACAGACGGATAGAGATGGACGGGACGGACGGACGGACGGACAGACGGACGGACGGACGATAGATAGATGGATAGATAGATAGATAAGATAGATCTATAGATAGATAGAATAGATTAGATAGATAGATTAGATAGATAGATAGATAGATCGATAGATATATAGATAGATAGATAGATAGATAGGGAAAATGACCTAGTTGAATTTGATTCACATTTAGGGCGCAAACAGACTATACACAAGAATAGGAGCACACGAGTGGTTGCTATCAGCTGTTTATTAAATAAAAAGACACCTACACATTTATAATGTACAGGCTGGCCCGTTACCCACCCCGCCAGCAGAGCAGGCAACCACTCAACAGAATAAGACAGGACGGCTGATCGCAATCTCGCTGTCTTTTCCAGCCGTTTTATTGCTTATTTGGCCTCGCAGAATAGAGCGCTTCAGCTCCGCTCGTCAAATAAAACGAAGTATGCATTCTTTTTTCGCGCCTGGTGGTGACAGCTCACAAGGCAGCTCATATGGTGAACAGTGGAAAGCTAATATCACGGCTCAGGTTCCCGTCTCCGACAACTTTGAAGACCAGTCGGCGCTTCTCCACATCTCAACGATCGAAAAGATTCACGGGCCACCGACCTGGCAAATGGTGTCATGGTGACCAGCCGTTCTAGGCAAAAATATGAACGTCTGCGTAGAATCCCCAAGAGAGGAATTGCCGTGTGTGCTCCTTCCATAGAACATTCCCTCATCCGTACCGCTTACTTATCTTCATAAAAAAGCAGCGGATCTCACGCCAGCTGACAAACAATGAAAGCGAAGTTTATATCGTGGCGCACTAATGCTCAAATGTACTCTTACATGTGTAATTTTTTAGGGTATTATTGCGCTTGGCGTAGTGGATTTTCAGAACGGCGAACCGTGTTGAGTGCGTCAAGAGATACAAGACGTCACAATAAGCGCTTGAGGTATTAATCTCCCTGGTGAAGACGCCTCTACAGCTGCGAGCTCATGGAAATTGTGAACTCATTAGCCTTTTGTTACTGGTTACCACACCGGACAGTGCCTTTTTCGCTGAAGACGTAGAATGCCATTGATAGACAACGCCTTGAGGAATGGAATGTCCCCTGAATGAGTCGTATCTTTTTTATGGACGCTAGACGCGGCAATGTTGCTTTTTGGGGCACTTAAGGCTTTCGCCTTTAAATACATTGTGATGCTTGTCAACGCACTTTCAATTTCAACTCAAGTTGATAGGTGTAGTGGCTCCGACAAGCATATTACAAACTCGTGGCTGTTGCTGCATTTAGTGGCTCGAAGAATGGGTCATTCTGTTCTCGTTTCAGCGGACGTCTGGGACGTTAGTTTTCCTTGTGCAGACCGAAAGTGGTAAAAACATCACCTGCACTTCCCGCACACCACAGGAACTACAGCAACAACGGGCAGCGACCGGTTCGAGATGTACTCACCCTGGTGAAACGAGCTCTGCAATCGGCGCAGGCTCGCGGCCTCCTGGACACGGGAGGCTGACCACTTCTCCTTCCCCTCCCCTAAAGCTCAAATAAATGTTTTTACCACTGGTTCGAGATGTGGATGTGAGCGGGAATATTGATGTCGATTTCTGACATGGTTGACTATACATTGTTGCCGTATTTACTATTTTTATTTTGCTTTCCTTAAACAAATTCAACAGCAGTGCTGATTGGCACCTCCGTAAGCGCACTGTGCTGACAACAAATACGATGGTTGCCAACACTCACGAGTTTTGCTATTGAGTATGCTAGGCGAAAGAGCTTTGGTGCAGCTGCTATGGACTACTCCACGGATATTTTATGGTTGGTTCTTCTCAGTTAACTGGTTTGCATTTGCATAATTACATTGCATCTACGGAACTGGCGCTATTGAGTATGCTGCAGGTTCTTTAAGATATTTTGATTGAATTTTCGGAGCAAGTGGGGCGCTACTTTATTAGCAAAGGGAATTGGGGATGCCAGAGTAAAATGAGTCGTTCGGGCTGCTAACCCTGGTAACAAAGGAAATAAAAAAAACTGCTCTACCTAGAGAAAAAGCGGGAGTTGTGTGTCTTAAGCATGTAAACACGTCGTGAACAAACATATTTCAATTTTCTTATCAAAAGCAACATATGCATTGGTATCAGAGGCTTCAGCTATAGTACAGAGAATGTACAGCTTGAATCGGACAACTGTTAGAAGACGCAGCATCCATGCCTTTTTCTTGCCTCATCCCAAGAATGCTCTTTGAATACACTGAAACCTGGGTATAATGAAGTTGACAAAATTCGAATTTTTTCATTACATCTAGGTTTTGGTTATATGCAGGTTTCGATTTAAAGCTCGCGGGAATGAAGTAGAAACGAACTCATGCTCTGCATCAGCAACGCTGAACTCACCGTTGTTCAAGGATATTTCACGGTGCAAAACTGCGTGATTTGCGCTTGCTGCTACTACACGAGCCCCCAACTCACCAGAAGTAACTAAGTATCACTTTTGCTTTTTGACCCTCTTCGGTGCCTAACGCGTTTCAAGAACCCAACTAATGCTGCAAGAGCGCCTTTTCGCAAACTTCATGCTCTTTGATGCAGTCAAAATTCCTGAAGGGATGATAGCTGGGACACTGTACCGGACGGGGACGTTCTCCTTTCTCGCCGGTGGAAACGACATTTAAAATTTCGAGCTTGCCTTGAATAGACAAATCTTTTCATATACAGGCAGCATATATCAGGGGACATACGCGACTACACGCCGACAGGAAGGCCTAGCACGTAACCGACACCGCACTCACACGTGGAAATGTAAGAGAGGTGGCAGTGCGGGTGAAATTCGAGAAATTAGTGCATTTCGCCAACCGATTTTCCAGAAAAATTGCAACAAACCTTTACTCTTCACCGCATCCAATTCGTTACATCCAGGTTAACCGTCGCAACTCCTTTGTTACATAGAGATCGCAAAGACATGGGCTTCAATGAAGGTGAAAATGGGGAGTTGAAAAACTTTGTTAAATCCAGGAATTCTTTACACAGAGGTTCGTTAAATCCAGTTTTAACTGTAATTCAGATTGCGTCTGTATGCTTAGACTGTCCCGTTGCCCGGAAGCGTATTCCCAAACCATATCCCATAGGGGCCCAAGCCGACACCCCCCCCCCCCCTAAGCAGGGGCGCAGGCAATGAGGTTAAAAAATTGCAATTTTTTAACCTCCTTGGACGCAGCACCGTGACGTCTCTACCTATATGTGCGCGACTTCATCCGAGGTGGATTTTTTCTTTTTTCCCCCTCCCCTCGTTTCGGCTGCTTTGCGGGTGGCCGATGGTTTCGCTCCGCGGGCAACTTGCGTTGTACTATTTATATTTTCATTCCTGCTATTTCTTGTTTATACATTTGTATACTTTTTTGCGTGTGTGTGGCTTACAGTTGAGGCACGAGCTGTGACACAATGCTGGCGAATTAAAAGGCCAGACACTACAGAAATATATATATGTGGTAGCTAAAAATGCGTCGCAGGAAACAGACACAAACTGCTCATCTATACCCATCAGTGGATCTCTAAAAGTGACAATTTTTTGCCGCTATTTGGACTCCGAGATCACTATCGTAAAAATAGTGCGCCAAGGAGATAACTTTTTACTTAGTTTTATCTCTGCCTGCGACTAGCGTGACTTCAAGCTCACGGGCAACTACTCATTAGTCCCAGCGAAAAGAATATACGTATCTGAGTGAGTGTAACACTGCATTAAATGAGAGGCCATGGGGCCCTGGGGGAGCAAGGATGAGGAGAAAAGGGGAAGGTCACAATTCGCACAATGAACACAGTTGCAGTCTTGGGGTCCTAATCGCAAAATAACACATATTAATGTCAGTCAGTGGCAGAAAAACGCACAGTTCACACTTAAATGTGCAGTTCACACTGTGGAAAATGCGGTTCACACTGAAAACAGTGCACGCTGCAGACAGTTCACATTGTATACCGAACGGGAAAGTCGGCCAGGCTGCTACAACCAATTTGTAGAGTCTGTTTTCAAGGGCGTACTCGGTAATTGCTTCTAGTGCGGTGGGATCGTCACGGACCCGTCTAACATGTTCCTGTTCAGCTCGCAGGGGCGGGACCTAGAGTTAAAAGCTGGTGGCGATTACGGTCGAATAATGGACAGAGCCAAATTAAAGTGGTAACGATTTGGTGTGCCTTCCCGATTACAGGGGGGGCATCAGCGCTATTCGGATCCTGCTGGAGCTGTCTATTTATAAATAACGTATCTTATACAGCAAAATCTCTGTGTCCATGAAGCACAAATTGTTAAAAATAACTAATCGACATTGGCAACAGCGTGAGTGGTAGCACGCATGATTACTGATATCAAACTCGGCCTGGTGGCTTCAGTGAAGAGACTGTGGTCAATAGCCCTGTACAGAAGACATATATCAAAACTCCTCGAGTACTTCAGTTGCTGTACAATCCAAACTATTACTTAGCCCTTGGTTGGTATATATTTTCGATATTGTTTCCCTAAATTGTTATGACCAGCAGTGTAAATTATGCAGAATTCATGACGAGTGTAAAACGTGTACGTTTCAGCTGGTGTCTTTCTTATCAATGTATCACCCTTGCAAGAACGATTCACACCTTCCATTGCTGTTAACAAAATGTCAATGTTTTCCTTAGTGGCACTGTTCCTGATAAAGAATAATGCAATGAAGATAATGTTAACGAAATTCAATGTATTAGTGCTTATGAAAGTGCCAAAATGTAGCAGCTCATGCAGCTGTAATATTTCGCAAGAGTAGGACAGTTTGTAAATGTAGTCATGGGTAATTGGCTGCCTTTCTTGTAATCCTTACCTGCAGCACCCGAATCGTGTTTTGAGCTTTGTATATAGTGAAAAGAGCACCCAACTCAATTGTATACCCTTATGTGTGCTGTAGAATGAGCTTTCAATGAGGGTGTTTGCTTTCCGGACCGTGTATAATTGCCACATGCGCGTGAAAGCGTCCATCCGTGCGCGCGCACTTCGAGCACCGAGTCGAGCGCTTATTTAGGAACACGATCGAAGGTCAGCGTCAACTGGCAGGTGCGCAAGAAGAGCGCGGAGAGATCAGGGGCTCAGGTACAAAAGGTTAGCTTCTACCCACATGTGCGTCAGCTTCACCAGCGCCGCAGGCCAGCCCCGCCCACGGAGCGAAACCATCGGCCGCCTGCCAAGCAGTAGAAACGAGGGGAGGGGGGAAAAAAGAAAAAAATCCACCCTCGCATGAAGTCGCGCACATATAGGTAGAGACGTCACGGTGCTGCGTCCAAGGCGGTTAAAAAATTGCAGTTTTTTTAATCTCTTTGGCTGCGCCCCTGCTTAGGGGGTGTGGTCGGCCTGGGCCCTTAAGGGATATGGTTTGGGAATACGTTGCCCGGAATGGCGCTCTTTTGCAGACCGCCGCTTTGCAGCTATACTTTTCGTTTTCATTCTCTCAAGTATATGCCAAATGTCGACAATCACTGAGGACCCCTTGATGTCATGCACGCTCAAAGCCTCCCCAGCATATTAACTTGTTGCATAGCACCATCGATAACCGGGAAATCTGCTATCCTCTTTCCGAACAGGGTCGAATTCTTAGGTCATTAAGTGTAAATTCAGCGAATCGTCTCTCGGATGAAAACGTACTGGACGCAGTCGCCTGGACGCAGTCGCCTGGACGAGTCGCCTGGACGCAGTTACACCGCCATCAATAGAACCGTGTAAAGGTCCGCCGTATGTGTGTATTAAGAATGCTACAGTAAAATATTTTATAGCGCGGGAAGACATACAAGAATACTTGGCGATTCCGGCAAGAAAAGGCGGATTGATGCTTTTGGCAGTATCCACTGAGAATTCTATAAAACCACCGTTGGGGCGACACGTGAGGGAATATTTCGTTGATGACGCAAAATGGCTGCCGCAAGACTGTTTCCGAGCACGTTTTAGGTAGAGCTAACATTAGATGGTGCATGCCCTGTTTGACTTTACCCACATTTTAAACGGATATCTGCATTACGTTTAGAGCTACCGTTTTGTCAGAATCAGTTTGTCTTGCCGTACGGCGAATTTTGTGTTCTTTTTATTTACGGACGACCAGAAGAATTTGGTTATTGGGAAGTGTTGGTATACAGTTTCGTTGCAAAAGCGGCAAAGGGCCTACCCATGATCTGATATTCAATACCATAAATGCAAGTATTTTCCGGGGAACGTTTTATGTTAAAGGTCAGAAGATCGCAACATGCTGCATCCACGTTTAGACGAGGTCTTTGAAGCTGGCACCCGAATAAATTGGCACATTAGAATTATGACACTAGAAAAGTAACGTTCACACAAAATAAGCAAGATGGAGCATTTGGGTGATCGCGCTTCTAGCCGTCGTACGCACTAGTAACAACAGTGATTTTTACAAAGCATGGCACAACTTAGCCGCCAAGTGCCTCTACCACTGTGGGTTTTTTGTTATGGTTGATCATGAACAGCTATTGGCTAATTAGCTTAATCGCGTCAAGACAAAAAAAGTATTCCTTATGTTTACTGCTTTAGATTTTTACTGCATGACTTATAAAAAACGCTTCGTCTGTAGTCTTGAGGTTCTGGGGGCTTACTCTTGCAATTTTTATTAAGGGGCCTTTCGTCAAAATTCCGATGTTTCGCAATTAGTGCAGTGACGTTGATTGGCTCTGACGTCGTACCATGAGTTCACGACTACATCAGTGCCCAAAGCTTGCCTCCGGCATATTTGGAATTAAAAAGTACCGCAGAGGTTAGAGTGTTGGAGTAATTATTGCGCCGTGCTCTGTGCCTGCTTTAATGAGCGGAATGCCGCTTGCTCTGTTTTGCGACATAGGTATAAAATTAGTGCGTAGCTCGGCAACCGGGCTTTCAGGGCTGCGGTTTCAAACGGAGCTTTATATATTGTTTCCTTCATGAAGGCTAATTTCCGACATTTCGCAAGAACTGAAAGAGAAAGATATTAAACGTTGCTGTTAAAGAAAGTATGCTCTGCCATGACATGCCAGTATTGGAAAAAGATTTACCCATTCAAAGAATTCTACACAGCAATTTCATGCAATGAACACTTTGCTTAAGTTAAGGTTAATAATTATTCATAGTTCCTTCCTTACAATATGTATTTTTGGAAATTTAGAAATGGCCTAGCAAGTGCAGAAGTTTTGTACCGTTCAAAAACTTCCTCATAAACAGTAAATGGTTTTATTTTTTGGTATATCGTGTTCTTGGATAAGTGCAGAGTCGTCATAGCGAAAGAGAAAGTATGAAAGTGGTACTCGAATTACAAAAATACACTGAATCATTACGTTTTCCGTCATGAGTGGGTAAGCCTTATTTTGTCTTAGTTCCTTCCCTGTTTAACCTATCTTTTTCGTGGCGTGTTTGCCAACATGTCACGTGATCAGAATTGATAATCTTTGGAAAAAAGGAAAAGTAATGAAGTGCAACGTTTCTAGTCTAATAGGTTTAGATACGCCGGACAGAAATAACGCCAGCCACAGACTTCAGGGGTCTCACCATCGCGTTACTGTTCACGCAAACCTCGAAGGGATGATACCTGCATTCCTCTAACGCTGAAAACCAATAATACACATGCACTTTCGCACGAGGGTGTTTTACTGCGGCAGCGACCAGACGTTTTTCCGGTGAGATCCTAATTTCATAGTTTAGGAACGAGGAACCACACGCATTGCCCTGGGGTGCTACAGTAGACACTGCCAACTGTGTTATCGCATTTTCGCTCGTAGCTATGGATGAAACCGCGGAAAAGTGGACAGGAAACTGTACATCAAAAGTGCATGACAATGTGCGAAAGCCGGCATACAACGTGCGATTGATTCTCATGGATCCTTGTTGGGCGCACTGAACACGAACAAGGAATTTATATGAAGGGTACATATTTGGGGCTAATATTTCTTGCGGTGTGCTTGGTTGCCTAAGAGGTTTCGAAAAGATACTCGTAGATATTTTTTTTCATTTTGCTTAGCAAAGATGGCGAAGTGCGTCAAATAGCTCGTTAGCGTCTGCAGTGAGGGGCGCTTTCCCGTTACGTTTCAAAGATATAGTTGGAGCAGGATTTTTTGTTCCATTCTAGTTCGTTTTGAGCAACCGCACCACTGTTTGCGCCAGCTACCCTATCCATAAAGCTCCTTTGTCCGTTGCGCCATTTTCAGCCCCATTTCTTTCTCACGTGAAATCTCTCTCTCTGTATAATCGGTCAGCACGGTCGGCCTGAAAAAGTAGGATTTCAGCCTGCTTGCTGGTGAGTTACCTAAGCACCAAACAAGGCGAGATGTTTCAGTACCAACATAAAATTTTTAAACTCAGTTTAGTGTAAAAAAACTATGGTCTTGGAAACAACACAAATGCTACGCATCAACGCAACTGTCTCGGGACTTACGATAATTAGTTCCCGGTCACTGGGTGGTGCTGTAAACCAATGTTCTCCAAAAAAAAGCTTGACATAGCGTTCGGGCACAGATATATTGCATTGATCGCTGGATTGTATAGCGCAGCAACAATCGCCGACGTGAGATTTTTTAGTACGTTTTCCTTCCGCCTGACACCTGAAATAGCACCATGCAAAACAAAACCGTTTCTCATTTTTTTCAGGTAGCGTAAGCCCCACCAACTAAAGCAGGTTTGAATGGAGTTAACAGCTCTTGGGCCATCGCTGCCAAAGCGCATTTGTTGATAGCCAGAGATACCAATGTAAAAATTGTCTCTGTGTATTCGGAAATCAACTGAATGCAGCCTGTCCTAGCCACATTAAAGAAACATGTGACAAAACACTCCCTTCGGGCGCATCTCGCATACACCTGCTTACACAAACTTATACCTATACAGGTATGCTCGCATACCTACATACATAAATGCGTGCATGCAAGCAGACATACATACATAAATACATACATGCATGCCTACATACATACTACATACATACATACATACATACATATACATACTACATACATACATACATACATACATACATACATACATACATACATACATACATACATACATGTGCACCATAAAGCTTTCCCCGTAACCCGCTTTAGTAATTCTCCCCGTCAACGGATGCTAATTTTGCAGGATTTTCTTTCAATTTTTAATCATTTTTGTGTTTCGCAAACGAGAAGATAAATCTTGTCCTCGGAAATTTGTGGCTGGTGGTAGCAGCTCTGTTAAAATTTTCCTAATTTTTAAATTGAAACAGGTTATGCCCCATGCTAAAGAAAGAAAGATGATTGCATTTATCAAAGCTAGTGAAACCGTATGTAATCGTCAAAACATGGTCGTACTTGATTGTAGTTTCGTAATTTTAACCCATTTTGCGCGGACTTTACGCTAGTTTCGTATTTTTCACGCATCATTTCAGGGTAATTGAACTGAATTCATATAAGGGGAGTGTCTGCACTGGAAATAATCTTGGTTTCTGCTACGTAGGCAGTGGTTCACAGTTGAGCGGACAAAAACAAAATCGAGACGGCGAGAGTTCTTTACCCGAAAGGTTTCGAGCCAGGGCACGGTTTTATCACCACAGACCCTTTTTACAGTCGTCCCATACCACAGCCATGGTAGCAGGGTTTTACTTCGTCTACCCCTCCCTGCATACTTCTGAGTGAAACAGTGCAGGAAAAGAAAGGAAGATAATAAGAACATGCTTGTGTAAGATAAGAAGGTGGCACAAACAGGAGAGGGCGATCGTAATGCAGGGGCCGAACGCTGCTTGCCTGGTTGCCGGTTTTGCTCATTTGTCGACGTAGAATTCTTCGCGCTCAGCTGCATCACAATGTAATGTTTATGTGGAAACGGATCCCACGGGACCACAAAACTACGTCGTTTATCACACCTTCGTACAAATTTCATAGCCGTGTCCTCTTCCAGTTATTGTACGAAAGCAGGAAGATGTGGCTGAGGAAAGGAAAACGCTCAGCAAACACCCTATCTCTGTTCTTGTTTTGGCACCCGGTCGCCTAGTGCTGTTTTCTTTTGCGCACGTTGGACTAAGATACTTCAGCTCATGGAACTTTCCGACCGATTTCTTTTCTGTTATCTGTCCGTCTGGTTATTCATATCGTATTACGAAACACAAGTATAATTTTTCTGGCAAAATCTTTAAGCTTGAGATGACATTAAGAGCCTGGACGAAACGAGTGCTTCCTCCTTTTCTGCGTGGCCATGAATAACGTGAACTACGCGGATTCCTCATACGTCTGAGCTCACGGTCATTTTTTTGTTGCCGCTGGTGCATGCTGCAGTAATTTTCAGGCACTCTACCCCTTGCCTTGTACATTCCAGTTACCGTAGGTTTTAAATTACCAATAAACATTTGCGTGCATATTCAGTGTTCTGCGAACATAAAGCATAACTAATATCAAGGAAGTTTTGTTTAGTAGGTTTTAATGAAAAATTACATTACGATGCCATTTCGGTGCTGCTTAGAGGCCTGATGTGCCGTACTTTGAGCCATTATACTCTAGCTTTCGGGTGGCCATTTATCTCGTTTACCTGTTACAAATTTCCGTCATTAATCCAGCCTTTAACTTAGAAGCGCCTGCTTTTCTTCATTTGAGAAGTGCACAGTTCCTTTTTGGAATATAACGCCATCACTGCCTCGGATTTACCATTTCCAGGGCAGGCGTCCATTTTGTTGGTCATGCTGGAGACATGGCAACCTATAGCTTTGTGACAGAAGTATTTAATGATGGAACAGAATACCTTATTGGTTAAATACAAAGACAAAAGCACTGATCCTAACTTGTTGGTTTTCGAAACCATTAAAGCATCAGGAGAGCTGAAATAGTATATTTTGAACAGAGGTTTTTTTGCTTCATCTGTTGGGATTGTTCTTCTCCGTGCACGTTTTGAAAGGATCAAAGCAGCTAATTGTTGAGTATCAACTCATTTTAGGTTGTACTAAAACGCATGGGGCCAAAATATAGCTTCGTATTGAAATTGCGGTATTGCAGACGAAGGAGCGATGAACATCATCGACGTGGCTTATAGTAAAAGCAGTTTCTAGGCTAGATTATCCTGATCGGATCGGTAAGGACTGGCAAAAATTGTCATATGCTGTGAGTGAGTATCGTCCTTAAAAATGTCGTGCTGGTTGCCCTCACAGGCAGAGCCCTAGGTGTTCGAACATGGGTGAAGTGACCAACGTGCATTGCCGCCACAGCATGTTCTTTTTTTTTTCGGTCGTCGAAATGTGTTTGTACACTAAAACGCATAGGAGCCTCAGTAGAAGTGCAGGAACTCAAAAATAGTCGTCTTTGACGGCATGAGAGTTCGACTTGCGCGAACTGGCATAGCCTCTAACTGAATACCATGGCTGCTATAAGGCAGCATGGAATAAAGTATTTTCTGTAAGTGTTTCAGGCACAGCGACTTTTGTCTATTTGCTTGTTTCGTGTTGGTTTTTGGAAAAAAATTGAGATTTTCGTCGACGGTGCGTACAATTGCGAACAAACAGAATTTGAAATAAACGGTATATTATCTAATATCCTACTTCTCCGGTACAGTTTGCAGGAATTTGAACAGCGCTTCGTGGTTCCTTATTGCCACTTTCTTGCGTAAGTACCGATTGCTGAGTTATTCTTCCACTTGAAATCAGCGGCAAGGTCTAGGCACATTTTCAATCTTCGCTATTACTAACATTAAGTAGCTCATCTTAGTGTGTACCCCCTAATGCTATTCAATTGGATAAGTGCTACGGAAAGATCCCACCTATAGCTTGGGAGGACAGTGAAGGAAAAATTAGAAAAGTCTATGCGATTTAAACTGATTGACACCCGTGCATTTGTGGTGCGACATTTATGCTCCAAGTCAGGAGACATTTAGAGTTAACGATACATCTGGCTTCACATCTTTTGTACGTTGTGCAATTATGTTTAAAACATAAAACTTAAAATTAGCAAGTTATGGTACCTCAGTGCTCTAACAATTCCTTCGGCATTTTGGTAAGTAGTCAGCTTTAAGTACACCTAATACCAAACCTTTATTCCAGATTGGTTGGTGCGGAGAGCATTCATTTAAGATCGTAATGCGCATTTTCAAAAAAATCTTTAGTCACTGTAGCACATCGAGCTATGCCAGGAGGACAAAAAGTAGGAATCATAACCACTCCTGACGACTATCGGTAGAAGGGGAACTTTCTGGCTTGGTAAGCGCATTGAAGGACGTTTTAGGGCTTCCAGGCGCTAAAAAATGTTTCACTGCGTTTTGCAGAAATCACGTCAAACAAAGCTACCTCGAAGGGATACTAAGTAGGTGCTGCTATGCAACTAACGGTGGTGATCTGATGTTACAAGAAGAAAACTTCAAAAGTCCCGCACTTTTTCAATAACAAAAAAGCCACCGCGGAAAGACCAGCCATCTCTCTGGCTACCACTGCAGCCTCCAAGACTTCGCAACTATCCTTACAGACACCTAGAAAGCATGTCACAACTTTTAGAGACATGGAATCTTACTCATAGCTCTCAAACTTCTCAAAGAAAACCAGAAGTAACCGTACGTAGAGTTTATGTAGACCCCTTTTCCGCCTGCCCGGATGAGAATGATGCGGCCCGCACAACTTCCCACTACGTGACGCTCCAGGAGTTTCCATAACTTAACGTAGCCACGGCTTCGTTCACGTCTGCCCTGCCATCCTACAACGATACACAGAAATAATTTACCATTAACACCAAGTTAGACTGCAGTACTAACTCCCACCTGTTACTCAGCATCAAAGATTCATGCAAGTGCGGATCACTTCAAGCAATAGCTTTTACAATACCCCTGTCTTCTTCACATATCTCCATCAATACACCCCTCAAACTTCCCGGATTGCACCAGGCCGGTATTTAGAAATCTTCTTTGAAAATGCCCCCACCAGATAGGCCAAACTCCCCAGGATTAATTGGTCAATGGAGCCCTGGCTGAGGTAGTACCCCTCTGCTTTTAAAAGTAGAAAATGCTATCCACTTTTGTTTTTGAATGCCCGCCGGCTCCAAGAAATGTTTCATCTTCCTCTTTCTTCGTGTCCGTTACCCGCGCCTGGGAATTCTTGTTGTGTTGAGATAGTAAAAAAAAGTTGCATATCGGAACCAAGCAAACCACGTTACGTCATGCAGATATCCCGGAGACGACAGCAATCGACATTGCAGATGTCCAGGAGACGTACCGTTGGGGTCGGAGTTACATATATTCAACGTTGCTACAACTGCAAAAAACTTATCCAAATCATACAAAGGATAACGTACAATAGACGTCTCATGGTACTTTCATATGCTGTTTACGGGACGTTACCTTAGTGGTACGTCTTATGGATATTGCAGTGGTATGCATGCAAGACGTATATAGATGTCTGTTCTACATTTGTTTTCTGTCTTTGGCACAAGCATTAGTTTGTTATATTCGTGACTTGTGTACGTTAGTATGATATTGTTGAGATGAACCTGTATGCCTGAAATTTACATTCTTTATACATTATTTGGAAGCTTGGCCAGCCCCCTTTCCAAGGTTGCATACGTGTTGTGGGCATTTATACTTCAAATACATGTCTTACTAGCTATTCAGCACTGTTTGCTATTACTTGTCACCTGGTTTCTAGATTATTGTGTTTCCACTTTTGAAGAGCTGCATACTGCATGAAGTCTCATAAGTGAAGTGCCAAGCTGACCACACACTCTCGCAGAAGCACAAAAAGCACAGCTGTAAACAAGAAATTTCGCATCGAAAACAAGAGGCAGTAAGTAACAGCAAACCAATCTTGATCAGCCCAAGCACCCTGGACACTAAGGCAACCACAGTAGCGTCATGGAATTCTACCATACAGCATGGCTGTACAGGCCTTATGCAAATAAACTATCATAGAAACAATTCAAAAATTAAACTAATTAGACAGTCTCCCATCCTATCTGTAAGTACCTGCAGCTGGGTAGTAAGAACGCTTTCAAAGTACACATAAAACACAAAAGAGTTCAGGTAAAACAGTTTATATTGACTTCTAAATTATGTAATATGCTTTCGCAACACAACCACTTTAATTTTCGTTCCTATCTGCCCTGGCCCACAGGGTACACATTGTACAATTACAAGAATAGTACAAATATTCATGACTATAAATAAGTCACACACAGCAGAAAGGTTGATAAAAACAGGAAGAAACGCACACATGTAAACCCAGGGCATAAGCACAAGATAGTTATGCAACTTGAAATATCGCACATTAAAATATTTGGGTGAAAAAAAACGCAAGAAAAGTGTGATAACTAAAAATGATTGAATGGTGGTTATAAAAACAGCAAATTTACGAAACTAAATAGTTCACATGTAGTGAAAAGTTTGTGGAACAATAAAATAAAAGCACCTAGGAAACACAAAACTGGTGTTGAGTGGTGGTTGTGAGTGCCATACAGATTTAAGCTACCTTAAACAAACCAACATCTAGGGAAATGGTTATGATCTATAGAAAAGGTGTGTATAAAGAAATGACTGTACGGCGATTACAAGAGCAGTAGAAATTTACTTGATGAAATGCTTCACACTTAGTGAAATGGCAGGACAACAATAAAACAACAAAAAACTTTAGAAACAACTTATTGAATTCTGGTTAGGAAAACAAAATGTTACACTATTTCAATATTTCACACAAAGTAATATGATTTGGGAACAAACGAAAATACGGGGAAAACAGAAATGATTGAATATTAGTTACATGAAGACAGATTTACATGACTACGTGATTCACACCAAATGATACGCTGAAAGAACAATAACACAAAATAAAAACGGATGAAAGCACGGAAATGATTCAATGGTGGTTCAATGGTGCATGCCTCCATCATCAGTTATGGTAGAGATTCTTGAACAGTTTGCGTTCTTCGTTGTGGTGCCAGAAACTGCCAAAATAGTTGCAGACCGGATTGGTTGGAAAGTGAGTAAAAATTCCATGGTCCAAAGGCTCAAAGAAATTGAATACCGCTTCAAGCAATAAAAACTAAGAAGCCGCAGGTTGTCGACAAAGCTGATATTTGCGCAGGATGTGACTGACAATAAAAATCTGGGGCCCTATACGTTGTCTGGTGAAAGAATTGATGTCTGTAACTACACGAAGATATCTAGTTACACACAATGCAGGATGCCACTCGCGGGTGCAAAAAAAAAGCTTGTTTCCTGTTTCCCAAACCAGGAGAAGTCCTGCGCCAAGTTGACCGCCAACAGAAGCTTGAGCAGGCGCCTTGTGCAGACTGTTGCAGTAGCACCTCCCCTGCAAGCCAGTTCATCAATCTAGGCATGGGTACAGGAAAATATGTGTTGTTAATACAGCTTTTTAAGACTGGTATAATACAGAAGGGCCGCCTACCATTGTCCCTGAAAAAGACAGTGTATGACAGCTGCATCGTACGGTACTCGCATACGGGGCAGAATCTTCCAGGCTAACTTAAAGGGTCTAACTTAAATTAAGGACTGACCTAGCAGGCAATAGAACGCTAGGAAGATGGGTGTAACATTAAGGGACAGGGAGAAAGCGGAGTGGATATAATTTATTATCAGCCCTGGCACTACTAAGCCAACTTTAACACTAATTATGACAGCTAATGAGAGGTACCACTATATAAAAGAACTATATTTCGTGAATGGGGAGTCTGAGGACATTTTAGCACAGCTACGGGTCCCATCTGAACTTGAAAAATATTTTTCTGTGTCTATCCTAACCGCTTGGTGGATTGAAGTGATAATATATACACGGATGAAGCCATGTCCACAATATAGTGGCAAAAGGAAACATGCACAATACTCGGACAGCGTCACTGCCATGGACGTATACTTCCTGCAGCAGAATGGCGAGGTGGGCTAGTTGGTATATATGCATAACTAAACCTTCAAAAAGCACATCACTGAAAAACTCGTCATGTTGTCCTGTTCGCTTGTCCCGCCAGGCCTACATTTTTAGTTGAAGTATACGTTGTACAGAAAGAAGCATCAAAGTAGTGCAAGAAATTTTTACAGCACAATCACATTCACACATAGTCTAAGTTGCACCAGTTAGCAGCCTGCAACATGTAAGTTATTAGCAGACGACAGGCCAGACACCAGAATCATACTCTGTCTTAAACCTGCGAAAGCCCAAATGCTGTGTTACTCTGATCACCAAGGTGTGTTACACACTAAATTCATTAAGCTGAAAATTCCATAAGTGACAGAAATTTAACAGCCATTTTTTAATATTTTTACTAGGTTCTGAAAGGTTAATTTACGCTTGCGATGCTGCAGTAAGATTACGAAGCACAACCAGCGGTGCTCATACTACTGTAACAGTTATTTATTTTTATTTATACAGTACTGTCACCCTTGAAACAAGGGCTTAGGCAGGAGCGGGCGGAACAAACCAGCTGATAATACAATGCACGACAGGAAAACACAGGGCACACTGAGCCTTAACAAAAGTTGTCTACAACGTGACTGCACCAAAAGGAACAAGAAAAAAACATCAAGAAAAACAAACACCGCGGGACATGCGCGTTGCGTATACGAAAGCACGTTATGTGATGGTGCACAGGTAACGAAAAAAAAATAGTAGAACAATGCTGCCAACAATAGCAGGCAAGCGCATGCAATGGGCGGAAAAAACTACAGAAGTCATATATAAACACGTAATTGCACTGCGCATAAAGGAGCGATCAAAATTAGAGAAAAAAAAAGGTAACAATAAATGTTCATGAACCCTGCCAGGAAACACATATGAGCAAGAAAACTTCAGCATGCGCGCACTCCGATGTTTCCGTAAGCATCCGCATAAAGGATGCAGTGGTAGGGAAGTCTATCAAGCTTGCTGGTAATCGGTTCCACTCGCGTAGAGTCCGCGGAAAGAATGAATTTTGAAAGACGTTAGTGCGACAATATATATTTCGGCTAGTTTTTTAGTGTGGAAAGCTCGGGTCGAGCGTTTATCAACACGTGTTAAGTAGGCGTTGGTGGCAAGACACAGGTTTTCGTGGTAGAGTAGATGCAAGTGTTTCAGGCGATCGCGGTAACTTCTTAGTTGCAAGGTTTCAAGCTCGGCTAGATTTAAAAGCGCTGTAGGGGAAATATGCCACCCGTAGGCGTTGTAGACAAATCTGATTGATTTTATTTGGACGCCTTCGAGCATAGATATATTCTGGTCGGTATGCGGGTCCCACACGATAGACGCATATTCTAAAAGTGGTCTTACGAAAGTTTTATATGCGAGTAGTTTAATATGGGGGGGACAAGTTCGCAGTGATCGCCGAAGGTAACCAAGCTTGCGAATAGCTTTATTTTTTATATTCAAAACGTGTGCATTCCACCTAAGATCTGCTGAAATTGTGACTCCTAAATATTTAAAACTGTTAACGCGGGAAATACATTCGCCTTTGATGATTCGCCTTTGAAAAGGGTTAAGTTTTCTTGTTAGAGACATAGAGACAGTTTTTTTAACATTAATAGTCATTTGCCAAGTATAGCACCACTTGTCTATTTTTGTGAAAGCTTAGTTTAGGAGAATTTGGCCTGCATTGTTGTGTATTTCGTGATAAAGGATGCAATCATCGGCGAACATTTTTATCTTGACAGGTGCGTTTGAGAAGACATCATAACGAAAATAAGAAAAAGCAGCGGTCCAAGTACCGAGCCCTGGGGAATGCCAGAATTAACTAGTGAGGGTGGGGAGGACGTATTACCTATACTTACACACCGGTAACGAAGGTTAAGATTTAATCCAAGCCATGAGGGTATCATTTTTAAGGATGGGTCTGAGTTTTAATAAGACTTTGCTGTGGGAAACGCGATCGAAGGCCTTTTGAAAGTCAATAAATATTATGTCTACTTGACTCTGACGATCTAGTGCTGATGCGAAATCGTGGATTACCTCCAGTAGCTGCGTTACTGTAGATCGCCCTCTGCGGAAGCCGTGTTGACGGTTGTCGAGTACACCGTGTGTGTCTATAAATGTCACGAGATGCTTACATATGATATGCTCAAAGATTTTGGCGCATGCGCACAACAGGGAGATAGGACGAAAGGATGACACGGTTGAGGGGTTGCCCCCTTTGGGTATAGGGGTAATCTTACCAAATTTCCAGTCATGAGGCAACTCGGCTCGGGATAAAGATGCCTCGAAAATTATGCACAAATACTTTGAGCACCATTCGGCGTATCGCACAAGAAGGCGTTTGGTATGCAATCAATTCCTGGGGATTTTTTCGTATCAAGATTTAGTAAGAGAGACAGCACACCGCTTTCTGAAATCAAGACATTACCAATTGGCGGGAGGGAAACAAATTCCTCAGCGGGGGGCGTAGCCCCATCATCGTGAGTGAACGCAGAGCAAAAGAACTGATTGAACAAATTCGCAGTTAATTGTCTATCCGTAATAGCTTCGCCGTTATTTTCGCCGGCATGCGTGTAGTTCTGACGTTACAAATAAATTGGGGTTGCATACACGTTGTTCATTCGAACATTTCACGACCAAACTGAGCGTTCGAAAAGATTGAACACTCAATCAAAACGCGAAAAAAGCATACAGATGGCATTTTTATCGAATGCTGTACTCTCGGAATTCACTCGATTTATTATTTGATTTTAATGCTACACGCACGGCAATCATTCAATTTATTGTGCACGTTTTTTAACCGAAAACTATTATGACAAAAAAAAAACGGCATCCGCAGAAACGAAACAAAAACCAATCTCACGCTAAAAGTACACAATGTGCGTGTAAGCTATACACGCTTATATTCGCACACGCGCTTATATTCGCGCACGCACTTATACTCGCACTCTCCAGCTTCCCTTTTTCATTTCATATCAAAACATTCACCTAGCAAAAGAGGACAGAACACAAACACTTCACCAAACACAGGGCTAGAAATTGAGCGAGAATTGATTCTGTTTACAAACGCAGCAGCCAGGTACAAAGGTCTACCGACAAATCTCCGCAACGCACAAAGCGAGTCCCTCAAATCGTTAGGGCTAACCGCTTACGCGTACTGAAGTTCGAGAGCAACTCTACTGCGTTAAATATATATGACAATAAAACAAGGTTCACTACTACTCACCTACCTCCACTACTTGGCAGTATTTCCTCGTCCTGTAGATAAATCCATGGTAGTGAAATTACTGAAATAAATAAAGTTGAAGGCGTGCACACCCGTGCCGTCACCGGCCTATAGCACGCGTGTCGATAAGGAGTGCAGTTAATACAACTGTCGAACGATCGGACTCGCCGCGCAGCGACTTCGTGTCTCGTGTTCGTCCGAGGGAAAAATTAGTTCCTTAAAGACACCCACCTTGATAAAACGCGTTGCGTAAGAGAAGCCCAAGTTATTGGTAAATACAGATATTAGTTGCCAATTATATACAAGAAGAGCTTGAGCGTGGGTATTTTTTAAAGAAAACAGTAATTGCACCGACAACCTATATTACGGCATTTAAGACAATTTCAGTGTCTGCGGTGGAAATACAGCTGCCGTAGGGTTGGGGGCGCCGTAATTTTACGGTATGTTCTGAGACCGCAACCACTTGCAGCGTATTTTCCGCGCTTTCGCGCATCGACATCGCGCCGCGTTGACGGCGTCGGCAAAATGCATGGCGACGTGATCTGACGCGGGAGGAGGTGTAGCAGGAGAAAACTTCATTGAACAGGTAGATCGAGCCTCGAAGTGGACGGGGTCCTCAATCCAGGACTCCGTTGGTGCTGGCCTGCCGTCTTCGCCCTTTCAGCGAGCCAAAGCTGCTTACTTAGGTCCGAGCTGGCAAGTTCACTCTCCCACTGCTCCTATGTAGCTATGCCGATGTCTATGCTGCTCGCGAGATATCAGCGTCGACGCATCGCCAGAAAGCATCCGAAAGCAGGCGACATCGTCCGGATTCCATGTACATCTCCTGGTTTGGGGTCATTACGTTCGGAGAAAACAATCATTTTTCTAACGTGCAGTAATTTGGTGCCTTGAGGCAAATAACAAGCTATTTCTGTTCGAAAGTGCGCATTCCTCCGTGGCTAGCTTGGCTTTCAACGGGGAGATCGGGGGTTTGGGAGATCTTTTTCGAGTTAAATACGGGAGCTCTGGTTACATCGCTTGTAGTGTTAGAATAATGGGCTTGTCTGCAAGATCGGTGGGTAACGAACAAAGTTTATCAACGCCAGAAATCTAGCGGTGCATTCAATTTCATTCGCGGCTACCGTAGCTTGCATAGGGGGAACGATCAAGCGCGATAGCTTTTCTTGGCTTAAATAAGGGAGCTTTGGTTACATCACTTGCAGTATTAGCATAATTGACCTCGCCTCCAAGATCGGTGGAGAAGAAACAAGCGTTAGCACTGCCGAAAGTTGTCAAATACGACCAAAACGAATCACCCGACAATATTCGCTGGCAGCCTCTGTTAGGGTACCAAATTCTTGGGTCCACGCTTTGTTTTCCGTGGATTGGAGCTTAGGTGCTGGAGTTGTGTTTTGAAAGTCGATGGTTCGAATCTTGGCAAAACCTCACGGATTTTTTTAGTTTTTTTTTTGCAATGAGGGTGTCAACGAAATTCCTGTCAAGGCAAAAAAAGGCAGAGTACCTTGCCGTTTAACCAAAAGTGACGTTTGACGGTAACCTCAGTATCAAGGCAGCCCCGAAATTTGCTTTGCTCACACTTTGAATTGCTGAAGCTGCAGTCGGTACGTAACTTCAAGGTTAAATCAAGTAGCAAGTAAAGTTGTGCTGATTACGTCTTCGTTCATCATCCTCTCTTTTTTGTTCAGATTTGACGGAAATGAACCCCGCCCCTCCGCCCCACCCCCCCCCCAACCAAAAAAAAAACCTTACAAGGCTCGTTGGCAACGTCGCTTGTAAACGAATTCTACACTAAGTCCCTGACTCTTCCGTGAGGTTCGGTATTGGGCTACTGTTTTTAAGGTCAAAGATTCAAAGCAATAGTGGTGGATTACAATACTTGCACAAAAAACCCGTCGGTACAAAACCCTTAGAAAACACGTACAAAACCCCTCGGTAACTTCAATACAGTGCGCCTGCGGAGAGTTTGAAAATAAACTATGGCAGATATAGCTAAAATAAATGTAACTGCCATAGACATGTTCCAGTAAAAAAACGGACATACGAGCAACATCTGAACAACGTCAGCAAAATATATCTAAATACCGTCCCCAAATGAAGCAGCAGCAACATCGAGAGTACGTCTTTAGCAAAGTTAAATAAACGTCCGACATTAAGGTACCAGCAACGTTATCTCAACATCCAAATTTTTTATTAAAATATTGCACGTTGTACGGATGTCTAATAGAGATACTGCTGGGACATAGACGTTCGGATCTTTTTGGGACGTCGGAGAGATGTTAGTGGTTAGCTGAGAAGCAATGGTATCAGAAATGGCTCTTCAGAAATTTTTTGGCACACACTTCAGAGGGCGTCATTGTTTAGAAATGTTACTACAGTTGCGACAACAGTGTAAACCTGTCACTACCCACCCAGAAAATCGACGAAGTCTGTTGATGTCCATCGGTTGCTACGTAAATATGGAGCCTCCAATGAGGTAGCAAAAATCCAATGGCAATATGCAATTACCAACGTAACTATGCAAGGACCAAAACCATGGGGCGGATAGGCTAAGGAGGTACAAAAACACAACGCGCTGTGGTGCAATGGCGTGTGGGTGCCTTTTTGTTCTCTGTATTGCGTAAGGGCTTTCTTAGCCAAAATATTAATTTTGAAATTTTATGCACCCAAAACTTCCTTAAACAAATTTCAATGGCTTGTATATGCCTTGTGGCAGGTGTTGGCATTGTTTGTTGTTCCAGTGGGCGAGGACCTAGCAGTGTAGTTGTCACTTCGTTACTGAACATAAAAATCGCGTTTCTTGCCTTAAGTCACTAATTAACATTTTGAAATTAAATTTTTGCTGCTATGGAACCTTCAAAAGGAATTTAATGCGATGCACCTCACAGCACTGTGAAAAACAGTTTGATTAGATTACTTCAGAATGTCTAGTAACTGTCAAGACCTAAGGGGCATCTCACCTGTACTGCATGGCATTTACTTCCTGGGCCTTTGAATGGATCGTGCTCCAATCAGCGGACTAGTTCACTCTAGCCAACAGGCACATCTCGACTCATACATCTATTATCAGTTTTTATTACCGCTCAGTACAAAAGATTTGGAAGGGACCAACATGCAAAATCATTCTATTTTCTTTATTGTGTGATGCGAATGGTTGTTGCCTGTTGCCATACTCGTTTTGCACACAATGGCTATGATAGGACTGTTTCCTGAAAACCTACTATGTGAAACACCTCTTTAGGCTAAAGAGTTCAATGCTGACAAGGGTATTGTCGTTGTTGGAATTTTTGCCATTGCCAGAGTTGACTAAAGGTTTACCAAATCAAAATTTTATGTTTAAATAAATTTTTCTCTTTCCAAGTCTGGTTCCAACCATGTTCTTCGGAGAAATTACAATGTAATGTCGCATTTCCCGTTCTTCTTTTTCGCGAAATTTTGAAAGCTTCGTACGGTATTTTCTACGAGACCGGAACTGCAGACTTCATGAAAAATAAAGGTACCACACGCTTTCAAATGTAGCCCTACTATTCATATTTTAGGCCATTATTATTCTTCAGCAAAAAAAATACATAGGACAGTTTGAGTAACATTGGTTCAGGGTAACATAGCGAGGCTGTTTATGTTCACTTCCAACACGAAGGCAGTCTATATGAACCAAGGTGGTTGTCTTTAGCGCGCTTGTATCAGAATCAGCCTTTATCCTGGTTTTGTGTGCTTGTTGGTGGCACACCATATCCCTCGGGCTCTGGTTGTTTGCGGGGCTATGCACAAACAAAGAAATAACACAAACGCCTCGCTCGACGACGACTAGTCTCACGTGGCATTTATTGGCTCATCAAAGGGAGTGAAAACGTCTCTTACACAATCATTCATTACACGGAGTAGCATCATTCGAGCATCTCCGCGTTATGAATATGAAACAACAGATGAAAGATAAATGAAGTAGATATTCACCTTTTTAAACGGTATAGAAACTTAGCGTGTTTTGCGCAGTGTGGATTTGTATGCTGTACTCATTGCAAACGTATTTTGTTACTTATGTACTGCGAGACCTTATAGGCACCTATTTCGTACTGTTAAGAAGCGCTAATCTAAGGGCTCCGTGAGCCCGCGAAAAGTCTAGCAATATACCCGGCCTCTCTTACAGCGGAGGTGGTAACTCTAACGGAAAACAATGTCACGCGCTGGTTTTGCCTCTTGCGTTGCCAAAACAAAATACCTAGCATTGGCCGCAAACGTTGTTAAGGATAATCGATCAACCTTAGACAGCTGCTCGCCAGTGGATGACGGGAACCATGTCAACATAGCTAGGGAAAGTTACCGCCTGAACATCCTTCGGATTCCACGAACAATTACCGAATAGTTGCTGGAGGATGGCAGGAATGTCAGCGACTTGTTCACGGGAAAATCGGGTCAGAGAAAAAAATAGTACGCCCTAAAAAGAAACGCTATAATATTACTGAAGCACCAACTCAGGAACTAAGCCATTTTTTTTGTGTACGGATAGGGCAAGAAGCAATTTTTGTAGCAAGAGCGATTATCGCTAGCAAAGAACAAATTTTGAGCTGTGTTTACAACAGATGGATTTAGCGCCTGTGACGGCTTCGGTGTTGGAGGTGCTGTTCAAGGTATTTTAGCAGCTGTTTGTGTTGCAGCAATAAATGCTGTGCCGCCTAAAGTAGAATATCTTTTCGAAATCATCAATCTTCTTTCCGCTTATTCCTGTAATATGTTGGCACTATTATTAAAATGGAGCTTCAGTGTCCTCACTGATGCGGTTGTATGCTAATACGTCTTGCAGGAAAGCCGCATTTCTCTGACGATGATGATGAATGACCCTAGGTGGTCTGAAAAAAAAACCGCTTCCCGTGGCCGGAATGAAACCATGGGTTCTTGGGGTTACGAAGCCGGCATTTATCCGATTGTTCCATTTCGACATAGCCGAAGCGAAGGCTCAACAGCACGTACAGATTCGTACCGTACACCCGAAACAGAAACGTCAGGCCTACGTGCACACCCGAGAGTGGCTGTGGGTATTCTAGAAAAGTGGTGCGGTTCTTTAGGGTCACGCACACACACAGTGTAGGACTTTGCCACCAAAGAATTCATCACGACAAAGCTTCGCGTTCAACCAACGTCACGATTAGACGGAGGGGTGCATGATTTTTGATTGGTGAAGCCTTTATACGCTTCGAATGGTTTTTGGATATTTCTGTCGATGTGATGCGGTTCGTAGGTGTCCGCGTATGTTTCTACGCGCCTTAAATGCGAAACCATTAGGGCTTCTCGTGGGAAAGCATGGCACCTGGACTTTACCCTTACAAGCGTACTTCCAATATCAATCAAGATTAGCTGATGCATCAACTAGCTGTACACCGGACGTCAAAGTACTTGCCATCCCGTGATACAGAGGGACTCGGAAGCCCTCACCCTGCCTCGTGCTGATGCACGAGGTAGGGTGAGGGCTTCCACTGGCGGGCTGGAGGGTCACTAGGCGAACACGCTCGTGCAGCCAAGAGGGCCTTGCACTTTTTGTGATTTTACACCAAATGCTCTCCTGCGCCATGTCTCTCATAGTCATTCATTGCGTCGCAATGACCTTGAGTAACCGCAGCGCCAGTGTGGAAGTTGTGATGTCCCACGACGTGATCCTCTGCGGAGAGTTTTCGCCGCGGCGCTGAAACGTGACAAAGCTTGGGCTTATCGGCTGCTTCAACGCCGCCTGTTCGCTCAGTCTTACCATTGATGGCCCGCAGGCTCACCCGTCTGTGAGCGCGATGCAGCACAAGCATAAGCCTTATTACAGCCATCGATAGATATTGCTACCCAGTAGTCTGCGGGGTCTCGGGCAAAGGCAAACTTTCAGTGAATACTGTGTACATACTTTGCAAAGGCTAGCCAAACACAAATTTTGCTCGTGAAGAGTTCAGTTTAGAAATGTTAAGCTTGAGCCATTTTGATCTGTTTAATCTCTCGGTTTGGCATAGTTTTGCTCGAAAGCCGTTTTTTACGCGTACACCGCGAATTTTAGAGCCATCACTGTGTTACAACGCTAAGCTTTTAACCACACAGGGTAGATTAGGCTTTCGCCTTGAAATACCAGGTAGGTATAAATATTCTTTGCATGAAACTCCCAGTGTACTTAAACCGGCTACCATTGCACGCAGTCAAGCTTCTTACAAAATGCTGTTGAGGACGCCGGTTCGATTCTTATGGAGGCGAGAAGCAAGAACGCCCGTGTGTTCGAGATTTCGGTGCACGTTAAAGATCCCCAGGCGGTTAAAATTTTTCCGTAGCCCTAAACTACGGCGCGCCTCGTCGCCAGTTTATGCCTCGGGGCGTTAAACCCTACTATCGATCAATGAATCAAAAAAATTACTCTTGCTCCAACTAGAAGCTGTATGTAGGGTTGCCAGATTGGTTCACTGAATAACCGCAAAAGCTTTGCATTTTCCATAGCCAAAATACCCATTTGAAAATTTTGGTGTGATCAGCGTAACTGAAAAGTAGCGAAAGTTTTTCTTTAATGCTGTATTGTGGATAATGTTCGGATACAATTTTTCAGGGCAATAATTGAAATTTTAAGCAAAGATACTTCTTGAGCCGTTCACACATCGTGAATTGCTTCCGTCTTTTTTTTTATACCACCCTTTGCGGAAGTGTTGGGTAAGAACATCTGGAAGTTAAATGCAGAGGTTTTGCTTGACGTCAACGCCCAGACACTTGGGTTGCCTTCCGTGAAGATTTGCACACTCAAGAGTTGCCAGGTTAACCTCATCTCCCAATGTCCTCGGCATTTATTATGTCTTCGCAAAGCCATAAGTACGGAGATGCATTTACGCGCTGTTTCGGCGTAGGTATGTGTGCCAACTGGCAGCCTACCACCGTTTTCGGCGCAAAGGAAATGTAGTGTTGTGCCGGTGATCCGGGACTTGTGCGAGCAATCTACACTCGAATGAAGCGCCTGTTTGGCAAGTCGGTAAGTCTTACCGACGTAATTCTTGCAGACTTGTACACTTTACCAAAACATGGAACCTAATAAATCCCCAAATACATCGCTGTAAAACGAAACTAATCACAAAAAATACAGCCTCAAAAAGTTATAGATATTGACTTTAGTGTAATTGATTACCATGTCACATTACTTTTATACTTCTTATGGTGGCACCTATTGCTCTGCGACATCAACAGAACAATAGATAAATATTTAGCTTGGCATAAATAGCGAAGTTGCTGGTGAATTCAATCGGGAAAATCGGCACCCCGACGAATGTATCTCGAATTTTCATGAAAGGTTATTTTAAGAGTGCAAGCTCCCGTTTCGAATTTCAAAGCGCAGTTCCGCCTTCTGTAAGTCAAGCTCCAAGGACATTTTTGAGTCCAGAAATATTGTGGTCGCTTTTTTGTAATCGATTAGTGAAAAGGTAAAATTCAATTCCAAAACATACTCCGGGTTCAATTACAATTACATTACATTCAATTACATACTCCGTTTCCCCTCCAAAGTGTAACTAACTCCTTAAAAATACAGTGCATTGCAATCAATCGAAAGTAAACCGTTACTTTTGAAGCATGATGTACAAGTTTGATTTTGCGTGCGTATACCGCAAAGAGTGTATTTAAATTGAACAAACGAAACATCCACACGCCCAAGGACTCCTTGCGTGGGTTTCGCCTTTCTTGGGCCACTTGTGGCTCGTTTCATCCTTTTGTTTAAGGTCCAATATTGGTCCTAGGTATTGCAAGAAGTAACCAGTTAGCTTCTCTCTTTTATGTTATAAAAGCGCGCATTCTCTACTTAATTTGTAAGCGAGCATTAGTTAGAGCATTCTACGCTCCTCCTTAGTGGTACATTCCTACCCTTTTGTGTTCTGAATGTAGAAACTCGCCCAGCAATATGCATTGTCAAGCTTGTACAGCCTACAAACTTTGGAATACTTATTTTACAAGGGCCTAGAGATGTAGACAAGAGGACACACTATATCTTCACAGACGTTAGCGTATTGTATTGCATGTGCCTCCTAGGTACATGCAAAGCTGCCCAAACTGTGGGCCGCAAGCCCTTAGTCGATGTTTCGGGGCGAGGACTGTGCGTTGCTTTTCTCCACCTAAATGAAAAAAATTCAGTTACAAGAATACTCAGCCTTAAAATCTTTTCTTGGCTAAGAAGCGCTCGTTTCAGCTGTTGTAAAACTGATTCAAGTCTCATAAGGCGTACGTTGACAGAACCATGTCCTGACAAGAGTTCTGGCCAAAAAAATAAACGATGCTATGCAAACAATGTATGTACTCAAGAAGCAACGTACGCTTCATCGAGTGATCTAAATCTTATACGCGATGAATCCTTTATACTAGAATGCCTGCATTGGTCTTACTTACAGTCGGGCTAGAACAGTGTTGTGAAATCCGTTATGCTGAGTTGGAAGATGCAAACGCCTTGCTAAACAGAAACTCCGCAAAAAACAGGCCGTGAAATTTGCATCAATAGAAGGATGGGGCCGTGCACTCAAATGAAAGGAAAGTACGGCGTTACACTTCTGCGAGCTGTGTAAGCACAAGCCTTTAAGCTACCCGTGCTTGAGTCAGCAATAGCGTGAGAGAGCCGGAAGTGTCAGACATAAACGCGCATTGGCAGTTGCGTCTTCTGCATTCCCTCTCCTTCGTGTGTAATGTAATCTCTTTCAAGCTGCCAATTACCACAGCAGGGGGGGGGGGTTAAAAGCAAAAAAGCGCTGACCCAAAAATTTGTTTCTTTTTTGCAAGCACCCCAAAGATTTCTTGTTCTCTGCTCATCCTTGTCAGCATCGAGTGAGGAAGGAAGAGGACGGTATCGCCGCTAAAGTATTCGACTGTTACATGCCTTTACAGGAGCTGTTAGTTATTTGACGCATGGCCTCAAAGAAAAAGGCAACCCACACACTGCCAAGAAGGAAATTCCCCCTTAATTCAATTTGCGATGCGCTGTTTCTGCATCGCACTACACGTCAAGAGTGTCGAAACATAAAAAGAAGCAGGGGTATTGGCGAACGGCGCAATCTTGCCTAGAGACCCGTTGTAGGAGCCTATTGTGCACCGCAAATTTTGCAGAACCTTTACGCCCCGAGGGAATCCACAAACGGATTGCCAGCAGGCTGCGATGAATTACCGGGCACGGGTTCCAAGTCAGCTAGCCTGGGGCAAACAGCTGCTCACTTCGAGGCTGGGCGTAAAGTTTATAAAAACGCCACAAAAACCTGTCGTCCTTGCGATCACATTCGTTGTATGCTTTCAGATGTGTACTTGGGGAACGTGCGCGAGTATTGATATTTCATATGGTTGGCCTCAAAAAGCCATCGCAATGCAAAGTAGTGTTTCGATAAACCAATGTAAATGGTGACCGAATCCCAATAAACGCTCCTTTGAGACAAGAGACAAAAAAATTAGACATTGAAAGAACTTCTTGCGCAAAAGTAAGAACTTGGAATAGATTTTGACGGCGGACGTCTACAAGTGTCTTCCTACGTAAAATATTCATATTCGCGCCCACTTACTGCATGCGAGCGCCACTTAACCGGAAGTTAGTGCGTGATATGCAAACATTTTTTTCCAGTACCGTACAAGCTGCTCGTAGGAATGGAAATGGCTGCCAGAAGCATGATCTCGCTTACCAGCATGAGCGGCTTTTAAAGGCAATCTAAGTTCCTGAAGAGATCAGCCGGCCAAAGTGACATCAGGGCTCGACGAAGCCATAGATAAGAGTGGAACCACTAGTACCGTGCAAGCATTTTCTACCTCCTCACTGGAAGGATTTTCATGCTTTGCAAGTCGAAATATGTTGACGTATGGTGCTACCGTGGCTGCCGCTGTGTTACTTATATTTGCAGTACATGCAAGGCTAGGAAATGTACGATTTATGAGTCGTCCGCTTACACTTTCTTCAGCGGCTCAAACCCATCAGAGCACCGAATGGCAAACCCCGTTGAAAACAGAATAGAACTATTAAAGCCGTTCCACCTAATGTGAAAGCTGTCGGAAGTGCAGAGCGGTGATTCGCCATAATGGTCTGTAGCGCCGTTATGCGCTCACTGCTGCCGCCAATCACGGTCTTCACCGCCCTGTCTCACTCCGCTTTTAGTGAATGGAACGGAGGTATGTCCAATGCATTTTAAAATTCTCGCCTTCGCAGTGGTCGCCTGCGCCCTGCCTGAAACTGCGCCAGCGGGAGTATTGTTCTTTTTGTGATTTCGTTTACTCCCGCATGTTCCGGTGCCGCCGGCACCTTACTGCGTAGTTTGGAACGCGCCATTTTTTTCTTCCACTGCCACTTTTTTTCGCTTACTACGAACCTAACGAGCTTTTCGAACTAAATAAAATTGGGCGCTGCCGGTTGTTTACGTATATTTTGCCTCAAATGTACCTCCAATTTCCTTTGCGCTAAACAACGGGGAGATGTATGACAAGCGCCAGCTGTTCAAAAGTTTTTAATGGTGATGACTATATAAACCGCTCAGTTTTAGAATCCGCTGTAGGATGCCGCTACTACGGTACGCGGTTGGCTCTACTTGGGTCTAGCGAGCAAGCTACGACGACAAGGTGAGCCCCTAAAATACTCTGCACTTAAATAGCCATACAATGTATTCACGCTCCAGCGAAAAACAAAGTGCCAGAGCATTGTGAGTGTGGTTGAGCAGTGGATTGAGATACCGTTTCAACCGCACCACATGCAAAATTCGTACGAACTCTAGCGGGTTACATTCCTCTGATACCAAGAGGACAATTTACCATAGCACGATGCGGACCCACCATCTAGGACGATGAATTGTGGAGAGCCTTGCTGAAGTTTTTCACAGCTGCTAGACAACCTCGAGTTGTTTTCCTACTAACATGTCTACGGCTCTTCTAGTTATATAACCATAAGCCTGTATTCCCACTATCGAATGATTGTGGAATTTAACGCGCCTCAGAAGCGCCCGGGCTGTGAGGCGGGTCGTAGTGGAGGGTTCCGCATTAGGTTTCCTACCTGGGGATTTTAACGTGCGCTGAAAGATCGACAAACCACCGTTTTTTGCTTTTCACCTTCCGGAGAAAGCATCCCTCGCTGCCAGGATGAAATACGCGTCCTTGGGCTTAACATCGGCACAACGCCTTAGCCCGTAAGCCAAAGCGGCGGGTCCCAGTACTATTAGAAGTGCTTCTAGTTTAATACCTGTTAATTTGGATGTGCAAACATATGTTTCTGAAAATGATACTGCATTTCTCTCTTCTTCGCTGAGCATTAGGTTCTTGTTTCATTCGCTTGAGTAATATTTGAACTTTCAGAAATTTTGGCTGGAAAATTTCAATTATTCCTTACCCGGGACAGGTGTGCCAGACTAGAGTTCCTTCTACACACCGATTCTGAATTTCGTTATCGGATCAAAAACGATCCGTTCGTCAGGTTTACTAACGCAATATCTTCAAATCATAACAGACATAATTTTGATTTGGCGTCAACACATTGCGCGAGTCGCACCGAAAGGCGCTCTCGCTATCCATTACTAAGGGGTCCTGTCGAAAGGTAAGCTTTCGATGGCTACTTAACATATATGTTCGTCAATATTAAAATTTGAGCGTGGTTTTGTGATCTGGTGTTCGCGGACATACAGGCTCCAACACATTGGTGAAAGCGGAAATGACCTTTTCGGCGAATTAATAGGCCTGTCTGTGCCAGCTACGTTCAGATGCAGGTGTTTGCCTTTAAAGGCCTGAGTCTTGCCGCTGTGATCCAGTTCAAAATAACCGGGGATCAATGCCTTCCCTAAAGTTTCTTGGGTCTCTGCTAGACTGTCAAAGACACACTTATGCGTGCACATGCAAGATGCAGTTTGGGGGGCCTCTCTTAAGCGCCGCTTCTCTGTGGTTTCGTTTCGAGGCGTAATTCGCTGTCGGCCTCGTTATAAAGCGGAGAATGCGGAGGACACCGAAGATAAAAGGAGCCGGAGAAGACAGCAAGAGCAGAGTATCGTGAAAGTGTGCGGAAGAAGGCGGTTGGCCGATGGTAGCCGCGTGAGACGTGTTCCGTAACCAGCTGCGAGATAACGCCAGAGCAGCGTTTGCCGTCCGTGCATTTGCCGATGACAGCGGGTCGCTTCTGAGGCGAAGTAAGGCGCCTTTCTTCTACCCCTTGTTATACCCGACGCCAGAATACAAAGGTGCACGCCGCCGAGCATTAGCTAGGGCGCAGTGCTCGCCAGAAAGTGCTTTGCAAGGTCGTTCCATTGACGGCAGAGGCTTACCGGCCGCCGGGTATGACGTATATGTCCGTCCTGAAATACTTTGCCTATACCTTTTTTGCGATGTCAAGAACCTATCCATCTGTGCTTAAATTTCACATGAATGAGTATCATAATTGTCAGCCATTTCTTTGTTTTAGTGCAATTGGTTTACATTGCCTAGATAGGGTATTCTATAATTCTTTCCTCTTGTCTTTAAGCGCACATCTTTATTACCCGTCTTGTAAGTTGCACCCACGGTAGCAGTGACTTACGTTCGGAGATATTTCCTGAAAACAAAAACTACAACATTTTAAAGGCTAATAATATTATTACAATTCTACTGGCTCTCTTTGCCTGAATTCCCACGTCACGTGGGTTTTTGCAACCTACGCTTCGCTCAAGGTAGAGGAAGTAGCAGCAGTATGTTCTCTCAGACTTTAATGGGTTTTTTAACACAAAAATGGTTTATTCCCGGTTAGATGAAGATTTCTATGGCGTCATATCAGTCACGGAAGTGAACGCCGTACAACGAAGCAAGCGGCCTCTAAACTTAGAGTCCACACCTGCACACAGGGTCTTGTTGCGGGGGGAAGCAACCTTTAGTACTAAGAGTACGTTCTAGCTAGGGTTGTTCGTTGTGAGGTTTTAAATTTCAACACGAAGTGTTTTACGACGCGGTACCCCAAGATTTCACTGACGTCATATCCGTTCAAGGAAATGAAGGCAGTACAACTATGCCGGAAGCGACCCGCCAGCAGGGACGTCACTCGCCAAGCACACCCACAAGACAGCCTGCCGACCCGCAAATTATGCTCAGCTGCAGATTTGCCTGGCACATTTCAATTTCTTGATTTGACTAGATTCCTATGCAGATGAATCAACCAGAGTTTTGTCATTGGTCTACCAAATGCTTGCGTCTTTTAATTGCTTCTAGCAGTGCTTTGGCTCTTCATATGGCTAATAATTTAGATTTTTTTTGGCCCTGCGGGACAGCCCAATGCCCAGGGCTAGGTGATCCTTTGTGCATTGAAGGTAAGATGATATAATGTCGCAAAAGAAGCAGCTGTTTCAAGTTTGTGCACTAAAATCAATAGTAAACATAAAAATACTTGTCTACCATGCATCGAACTTCAAACAAGAACCTATGTAGGCAGAAGTCATCATCGATGGTTTTAGTGAAGTGTAAAGCATTCCTTGCAGTGGGAGAATAAGACGGGATAGCATGCCTCGGTAGCGCGCGTGCGTGCGCGTGTGTGCTGAACTTTTTAGGCAAACGGGCACACTTGTGATAGGAGGGTGAAAAGCTAGCGTGTGACGGCTTTGGCACCAACAGTTGTGCGCACAGAAGGTTTGGAATAAACACTAGGCCAGCCTAATCATGCTTGCAATTGATGCAAAGCGCCGATTCTGTTGTTAAGTTTCAACCCCAGCGTACGGCGTTGCGCCGACGGCCGTACGTATTCACGGTCGTGCTTCAGCCAGTTCGCCAGCACGACCGCTACGCGTCTTGGAATGCGCGAGAATGCCTTCTTTTACAACGAACCTGGTAGTCACTTGTTCAATAAGATTTTAGTGGGCGTGTGCGTGCAGAAAGAAGGTGGACCCGAAGCCCAAAACGGAGGAATTCCCGAAAACAACAAAACTAAGGCAAGAATCACTTGACCGCAAGCACAGCCACTCGCGCGCCGCTCAAGTTCAATGAGAACGTCTTTCAATAGGCCTTTCAATAGAAGACCACGTAAATATCTAGAGACGAATGCTTCGAGCTCCCGCCAAGGACAGGTGCGTTGCAGCCACCGATCACGTGAACACCACCGGCTAAGAGCACACGATTGGTTCACCACTCGTAATGAACGCAGATGCAGGGAACAGCTCCGCATGTCAGAGCTTTGCTGCCTATCTTCGGTTTTTACAGAATGGCTGGTTTTTGTTTTTTGTTTATCAGGTCGTTAAAAAGGTCAGTTGCGCGATTGCACTCGTTCATCTCTGTGGGCGCGTCACTTTCCCTAGTCGATTTTTCGCAATTTTCGGCGTTCTTTTTGACGCAGTGTTTACAATACGTTTTCTTAAATTACCTCTTTTCTTTTTGACGCAATGTTTAGCATAAGCGCAGACAGTGTTTTTCTTAACGAGCACATAGATGTCTAGTTTCAATTATAGGACAGTATGATTGGTTATGCGCCTTGATCTGGCCTGATATGTGCACGAGGTTCCGTTTCTCTAATTGATGTGCACATTTAAAAGATAAACCAAGTTATACCCGCTGTACTTGGATCTGCTGCAACAGAGGTGCTGGGGGCTGTCTGGAGAAAATTTATTTATCTTCGACTTCTTTACCGTACCTGATGTTAGGTGCCGAGCCGGACTTACGGTTAATGTTCAGTAATTGTTTGCAGATTCTTCCGGTAAAACAAACACTTACAACCAGTATTTTGTAGCCATTTCCCTGCGTAGATGGCCACACATCGACAGCAGACATAATTTTGTAACGTTGACAGCTTCACCGGGAAGTATTTATGACGAGAATAGGCAACACGGCCTAACGGTTGAGTCGTGTTAGCGGCTAAGTGTCATAGAATGTGTTTTGGCATACTTTCAGAAACGCAAGAGTTAGACCCCTTTTTTGTAATCACTTTCCCTCCGTAGATGGCCATGCTTCGCTGTGCAAAGGCAGTGTAAAAAAGCCAGCTCATAAAGTCCAAGCTTGCACCGGCGACCTAAAATTCGGCTTAATATCTAAACACAAGTGCATTGGTGGGAACACTTTTTTCCAGGGGCACATATAACGGGTTTTATATCAAAATGAGAATGTCCGAGGGCCTTCTTTTTCTTTTTAAGAATTTTCCTAGACATGAACCGTTTCTGTAAGGCTGAGAACCTGGTCCGAAGGGAGCGTGACATGATACCAATTGGGACTGTCTTCAAGACCAGCGCTGGAAGAGCTCCGATATTGAAGATCATGATACAAAGATAGTGTTTGGAGCGTTCTCGCTTCTGATGGTGGTACTTCTTCTCATCAGAGGAGAGTTTTCCAGAGGTACCACATTTTTATTGAATCACTTGCCTCAACAACAGGAACCATTGCAGATCACGGGCTACACATAAATTTATTGTCAAAAATGTGCAAACACTGCTTAGTTGTGGGAAGTTATATCTCCGTGCTGCCTTTTTTGCTCCGGCCTAACACTGGCGATATACTGTATGTACGTTTTATTTGTATTAACTTTAGCTGCATTCGTTTTATATATTCAGCAATGTAACCAATCCCCTCTGCAATGTCATCGGTCCTGAAATTATTACTAATAAAAAAAAAGCGTCGTCCATATAGACATTTCTTTCCCGGCATTGACGCACTGAGCTTTAGTCGGAAAGCCTAGCTTGTTCGGACGATACCAAAGGCTGAGTGTGCTCTCTTCCTCTCGTAGCCGCCCCGGCACGCCATGTTTTTCTCTTCGCCCTAAATTACGTACCGACCTCACAGGTGTAAAAAACACAAAAGCGAAGATGATGTCGGCAGCGCAGCGAGCCTCTCGTATAATTACCGGCTCAGCGAGGCACCGTCGGTGATTATACGTGGCTGCAGTGAGGCTTTCTAAGTTCCCTTGAGGTTAGTAAGCAGGCATCTGCTTATGCGCGGGAGCTCCTAGTGTCGTAGATCAGCTGCCGTAGTGAACACGGTGCATTAGGTAAGCGCCGCTGTGCACGTCAGTGCGTACACTGCTCCTTTGCTGCTCTTAGGAGCTTCTAGCTAGGGGCGTAGGGGCGTAATAGCATTTTATCTTTTATACCTGATTATCTTAGGAAAAGAAGTTCTCCCCATCCATACTGTGAACGTAGTTGGACAGAAAAGTTGAACGAGTGCAAGAACAAAAAAACGATTACCGGGGAGCAGTCGAAATGAGTGCAAGAAGCAAAACACGGTTCGTAGACGTGTTAAAGCGCAAGAAATTAGAACAAGGACGAAGGAGGACGAGATGGACAAGCGCTAGTACCAACGAAGTAGTTGGAAGAAGCGCTCTCGCCTAGTCGTCCCTTCCTTCGTTCTAGTTCTATTTCTTGCGCTTTAGCACTGCGTCCGATGCAAAATCAAATTTTCTGAAGTCCTGCCTGACGGTTGTTTGTGTTTCCAATACTTCTTGCGCCATTAGCTGTAAATAAGAAGATGCAGAGAAGCGACAGTTTCATTGTACATACATGGAACCGTTTATTTCACTGCAGCCTTACTCTGTTGCAGGCGTTGCTTGGGAGCAGCGGATTTATGTTATTTTGCATTGCCTGCGATACCTGATGAAATGAAGCTGGGCACCCTTATGCTGTCGTATCAGCAGTTCAACATAACACTGTTCTTTCCGGGATAGTTATCACAAAGACGAGCTTCGACCGTTTTCTGCAACCATAATTTTGTGGCAGCAGATGATAGTACCGAAGCGTTTACAACCCCGCTGTGATATAACCAGCGGGTTGTAAACGGGTCGTGATATAACCAGCGCTGCGAGTTTCTGTGCATTTTTTAAAATATGTACTACAGATGATAATTTTCTTGAGAAATTTGGCTTTTGGGCACAGCGCATTTTTCTATGGACGGAGACACAAAAAGATTTCAGGTGACCTATACCGATGCAACTCGCGCTAGTGCATAAGCGCTTCGTAACTATGGACCCGCGTGTTCTTATACACATAGCGCGGTTCGCGTTTCTACCGCAACCTGTTGTTAAGCTATATTTTCTGCGAAACTGACTCTTCTAAAATATCCCAGTATCATCAACAACCCTTGTCGTTTCAAAGTTAAAGTACGGAGGTTTAGTACAGCGCTCGTTGCCTTTGAGTACGCTAAACACTACAATTTTGTGTCACGCTGCATAAAGTCCACGAGGGGAGCTTTATTATAGCGTCTCATCAGTTTTGCGTATCGACACGCTAGTGCTTACGGCGCCATCTGTCGAATGATTTGTGAAATGACTCGGCGGCTGATCTGCCAGCGGAGTGCCGGAGTGCCTGGACATTTTACTCCTACCCAAACAACTACAAACAAATGCTTTCCCGTTCGTATTGAATACAATACATCCCCAACATGATATGAATACTCCATTACCTGAGTACGTGTCCTAAAAAAAGCGTTGAAGCCACGTGCCACTTCTTTCGTACAATCGCACACAACGCCTTGAACCGAATACCCAGGTCTGACGCAAATATTTTATTCAACTTAAAAACAATCCAGAGATGCGTTTCGAACGAACACACCTTAACGACATGCGTTGCGAGTCTCAACCGCGATTGTCAAGCGATTCGTTGCCTCCTCCTGCCCGTGGTAAATTCAGCACTAACCTTTCGCGGTTTGCGGAGACGAACAGCGAGTGACTTTACTCTGGCGTGCCAGCCGAGAAGGCTTTTAGCCACGCACACTGTGCATACCCTATGCGAGGCTTAGTCGTACTTCGCTCTAGAAGGATAAGCCCGAGTACGGGAAGCACAGTGCACCCGTACAAGCACAACTTCGCATTTCATCGCGACGCAGACGCGTCCACAGCACACACACACACACAGCTTCGGTCGATGGCCTGGCTACAAAGCTTTGTTCGGACAGTCAGCGATGTTCCGACGATACAGAGCTGCACGAGGGCGACGTGCTAACCACACAACGTATTTAAAAACACAGGAGCAACAAACCTGGTCCATCAGAAGCACATTACTGTCCACAGAAGATCGGAACCGTGGATGGTTGTCACGCTACTTGCCGCCATGTCGGAAATGGAAGGGGCCTCGAGTACGCACGCTATTTTGCTGCAGTAGCGTCTGCTCGTCTTCTTTCCGCAAAACGCAGAGCCGGCTTAGCGTACGTAAAGGCATATGTGTAGTGCGAACGACGCAAAGGAATAGCTCTTGCTAAGTTTTCCGTCCGGCTGCGTACGTTCTTCTAACACTTTCTAATGACGGGAACCAACAGGCAACATTTTGTGAAAGGGGTGCAATAGGTAGGATCGGTCACTTTAGACGGGCTCGTTGACTGCAGAGTGAGTCTCATACCATAGTAAGGAGCTTGTTTTGCCACCACCTTGGCGGAGAAGATATTTCACCTGAGCAGTTGAAACCCATAGAAATATCAGTTCATCGGCTATTATTTTCTCGCCGCAGTGACATCAGTTGACAACTGCGCCACGTGCCTTGCTCGAAGCATCAACAGCGGAAATGGCATTAAAAGGACGGAGATTGCGAGTACATCCAATCCTATCTCTAGGCGCAATAAAACCACGGTAACTCTAGAAATCATACCAAATGCACGCCTCCTACGGACTGAATCTAAATAGTGTCCTTTTCAAAATATTAATTCCACTCGTGAACTCCGTACACAGGGCTAACCAGCGAAATGCTAACATTAACCCGGTGTTTACCCGTGTACTGCTCCTTATGGTTCATTAAATCTATTGGTGAGCCCCGGTTGCAGCGTCGGCACGGCGTAGGCGAGCTCGTTCCCATCGCCTATCGTAGGCTTCCTGCTTCTCGGCAGTGCATGTGAAGCGCGGCCTTCCATTCCGACGTAACGTGCGGTCGGGGCTTATTAGTGCTACGTTGACGCTGCTGCGTCCTCGCTGCCTCGGACCCTTTCCACTGTTATCGCTCAGCTGGGCATCAAAGTAGCTTACTGCGTGCGGGCTTCGCGGCGAGTAGGGCTCTTTTCTCTCCCTTTCTCTTATCTCTAATTCCTCGCCAACCGGGTTTTTTTTCGTATGAGCGGGGGGGAAGTGTCGGAGAAGTTTTGCGCGCACAGCTTACTACCGAATTTTCCTGTGAACTAGCCGTATAAGATTTCTCTTTAAAAGACGGATAGTCGCCTGTTTCAGGTCGTTCGAGTTGCCGAGCATCTGGTATTCACAAGAATCTGTTTTACCACCCATCCATTTTTTCGGCATCCACTCGCTTCGGGCTCGTTAAAGGTGGTAAATTTCGAACTACCAAAACTGAATATTTTTCCCAGCTGCGCTTCGGGGACTTCCGGCGACAGAAGCAGAGTCTATAAACTCACGCGAGACATATAAAGGTGCGCAAAGTACGGCAACCAAAAGAAACGGAAGTAAAGCCACTCTGACCGATACTGCGTTCGTAGTTACGGTGCACATTAATTCAATCCCTATTACATTGTAGATTCCGCTGTTAGGGCACCTTCTATGAGCATTGTGGGAGCTTACGTTCTGTTATCGTCATAAGAACGCAATTTTTGTTTAGGTTTGGCAAACCTCGAGAACGTCAAACTTGCAACGCTCTATGAAATAAATCCGAAATTCGCACAATGCACTTACCCGAATAGAGTGGCATGGGGGTGGTATTTGTTGATGAATCATTCACACGGCTGGGCTGTCCAGGGGTCATAAATATGTTCTCCAGATCACAATCATAGTATCCATAATCTTAACCACCGCGATCGTCATGCTTATCTTATAGGAGAGTCAACATAAAAGAGCGGCTACCCAGAGGCGGGACTACAAGTAGACGAAAGCTGTTAGTATGATGGAGGGATACAGTTAGACATTTCAGACCCAAGGAATTGCTACGTCATCACAGGACAGTAACGGCTGCAAGAATATGGGAGAAGCCTCCATCGCATGCTCCGTCGTGAAGTGCACACAAAATGGCGATGATGGTGATGATGGTGATGAGGATGACGAGGACAACCACGCTGAAGTAACTACCTTAGATATTTGGCTAGTCTTCCGTCCGGGCCAGTTTTCCCTTAGAACAGTCTGTCACCGCAGCGACGAAAGCGCTCGAAATACGGTACACCGGTCTACCATGGTACCTACTCAGGGCACCTTGCAGCGTACTCATCGTGTTTTCCATTCAGGAATGTTTAACGATAAAATTGGTGTTCTAATAAATATTTATTAAAAACAATTTGTCTGCTCCATTTTTCGCCCCTCAAATATTTTTTCTACCAATTAAAACGAGAAATTAGCGCCGTGTGCTTGCACGCCGCTTATAGCTGTAGTCTTCTGCACTTTCCAGAGTCTAAAAATTCCAAAACAAATTATTCACACCAGAAAAATGACGCAAACAACCAGTATCACCTGAAGAAGGCATCTACAAACCATTTTATACTTAGAAAAATGCCTCAGTAGAAAAAAAAATTCACAGCATATCCATAGGGTGAATGATGATGAGTGGGCGAAGCTCCTGAGGGGAAATCATCGGTAAAACCGTGACTCTTCAGTGAAAGTTCGCCCACTACATCTGTGTCCGAACGTAACGTCTAGAAAGTCTCGCTTAAACCGCGCGTCGGCACCTTGGGGCTGAGCTCGCCTGATGCGTTTTGCAGACGCCTCACGAGCTGTCACTGCATCGGGGTCTGCCTGCCGATACGCGCGCTTTCTCGCCGCTTCCCGTTCTCTGACGTTTTGGAGATCCTCTTCGCGCCGCAGCCGTGCCGCTTCGCGTACGGCAGGGTCCTCGCGCCGTTGCCGTGACGCTTGGGCCTCTCGTTCTCGAACGCTGGGATCTTGGCGGCGTCGTCGCGCAGCCAGACGACACGCTTCGGCCTCCCGCTCTCGTACGGCAGGATCTTGGCGGCGGCGTCGCGCAGCTTCACGGAGCGCTTCTGCCTCGCGGGCTCGCACATCTGCAGCCTTATCCATCGGGCGACTCCGAGCGCGCGCCAACAGCGAACGGATTTTATTACAACGCTCCCCGCCATCTAGTGAACAATCCCAAGAACTAAACTAGAGGTAGCCACGCCATTTAGTAAACAATCCAAGCGCATCTTTTCATCATATACAAGTACCGCCATCTAGTAAACAATCCAAGAACTAAACTAGAGGTAGCCACGCCATCTAGTAAACAATCCAAGAACTAAACTAGAGGTGGCTACATACATACGTCGAGGATGGACAGACCCACGCCCTAAGGAGCTTCGCCCCCTAAAAGGGCCAGTTTTCTGAGAGGGCGCTGCCCAAGGCTTTCATCGCGAAAAGGACAAAGCTGAAGGCCTCGGAAGGCAGGCAAGCCAAGTTTATAGGGACTATACCTGAAGATTACGACGACGACGACGATGATGACGAGGATGATGATGATGATGTGTTGAGAAGGAGGAAAAAGACGAAGAAATTTTTGATGGTCTTCCATCCGCCCCCATGCTTTGCTATAAAACGAATTCCTTGCTCTAGAATTCATTTATTTGACTCCACCTACCTCCTTCATTGCTGTCGACAGCTATCCTGCTACACGACTACCCCAACTGTTGCCCGGTTCCCGTATTGCATGCCCGCCCAACTCTCTGAGTCTTTTCTAAGACAGGTGTTATGACGAGGATATTAAGCAGGACAAATTACACAGCACCTGTGCCTTTGCTACAACGTTAAAACACTGCTATGAATTGCGCTGTCTTAGGCAGCTTCTTTCTGTGCTTTAGCAGCAAAGTCAAGAAGTCGCAAAGTCGCAAAGTCGCAAAGGAGCAAAGTAAGTTCTGTCTAATATCAGACAAAATGCTTTCCTGATTCCCTTCTAACGTACAAACCATTAATTTTGCAGACTACAGTACCGTATGCGAGGTCTCTTGAATAATTTCGCAATCAAAAATATCGACATCAATATTACCTCCACCAGAAACGGAAAGAGCACGTTATGGTAATGGCAATTTGTTTTAACGCTAATAAGTTTCTGTCGGCCATGCATACCGCAAATATATTCTTTTATGTGAATTTCTCTCCGAAGTATTTCCTATATCGCATTTGTTTTTCTTTTTTGGCTCTGCGAAAAGGTTTTCTTCCAGGATATTTTTTACATGAGCTTATTATCTCTGTGGCTGTATGTTTTATTACATAGGTTGCTTGTTCTTCCACTCCATAATTACCCCCTTTTATGGAGGTGCATTTGTACCTACCACTGCACCGGGTATAGTGTGCTCAGGTACATTAAACCAATATCTGTAATATTTTAATTCAGTGTATGTATATAAAATGTGTTTGTATCTACTTTCTTATTATAAATGTGTATCCGAGTGTGCATATTTCCTTTTGTGCATTTTCGTTTGTATTCAGATGCATACCCGTGTACATTATCCTATTATTTATGCTCTTTGTACCCGATTGCTGTAAAAGTTTAACCATTTGTATTCATTTTTTCTGCTGTTTTTTGGCTGTCAAAAAACAGCGCAGAAACCCCGTCAAGCTGCTTCTTAGCAGCTTTTTGTCTCTTCCTTTATTATTTAGACTTTTTACAACATTACAATGCTGAATAAATGAACTTTGAACCTTACCCTAATGAAGACGATGTGCAAGTGTAGAAAATCCATAACTTTATATTCAGTAGTCGCAGCACAAAAAAACAGTAGCCGCTTAACTTTATTCTCATTCACGGCAGGATTTCTTTCCGCTCTGGGAAGAATTCTTTACCTACTGCTCGGTTGTCTGACTTCAAAGCACGATGTGGAAGGAAAAGCCAAAAGACATGCAGAATGGGCCATAAAGGAACAACGATTGAACGTGCAATAAATAAATATTTGAAATTAACCCAAAACGAGATGGATCTAATTACAATCGTGGAATAAGGATAACCTCACGAAAATTTCAATTGGAATCTTGGACAAGGTAGGATAAAAATAATGTGAAAATATTACTCAGCCTCCTATTAATTGCACATGTATCAAAGATCGCATTTCTTATGTAATGAAGACACTGTCAGCCGCCACAAGCGGTAAAGCGACGAGTGGGATGTCACGAATGTTAACGCAGGGACCAACATTTAGTCAATTACGAAGGCGTATGTGTGTTTTGATCTTTCGTGCCTTTGAAAGAACTCCGCCGTTTCAGCTGTTTCCCCACCAGTGATTGTACGTTTGTTCACCGGCTTTATATTTGCGCTCTTTTCCTAGGCTTTCGCCAGCCGCGCGTAATAATGACAAAAAAAAATGTGCAACAAATTCTGCGCCGGCAATAAAGCCCTTCACAAAGGATGTACCGACGGAAAATAAACTCCGAGAAAAAGCTACTGCTATGAAATATGCTGCCGCGATGGGTTTAGCAGAAACCTGCGACGTTCTGCTCATCTCTACTGAGCCCACGTATCAGGAAATGAGCTTTCGTTTTTCGAAACAAAGATATTCGACTCGGCGTTGAAATTAGTATGCCGCATGCACGGCGCTCGTTGTATTGAAGTTGCCTACGCAGGATTTTTGTGGGCTTAGTGCGGGGAACAAATCTCCTTTCCCGAGATTTGCCTACGAAGACGTCTGTTCTACAACGTGGGCTTCGTATTACTACGCTTTCGGAACTCGTCATTCGCAGAATTGGCGGCCTTGCTAGTACTATTTTTCATAGGGCACGGGCTGCCAAAGTTGCACCTATGACATGCCGGGGATATTACTTACAATATCCTGAATTTTGCAAGAGGGAAAACTCGAAATAGGCTTCCTCAAAAATAAAGTTGTTTTCTGCAGCATCATAAAAATAAAAGCAGTTTTTCAATTAAAACATAAAAGGAAACCTCGTTGTCTCGTAAAAAGGCTAATGAAGAGGAAACATTCCTGCGCGTGAAATGATGGAAGTAGAGAGCAGGTTCCAAAACGTAGGCTTCAATTTATAGGGTTTTCCATACTACAATTAGTTCTGTTGCCTATTACTCACGACGGCATCCATATTTTGAAATGGAGTATAGCTGCTACAGTAGAATGTCGGTAATTCAGCACCCGTTCATTCGGAAATTCGTATAGTTCGTCGATCCTACTCCCTCCCTTCAAAAATGTACGTAGCCTTATGGCAACAAACATTCGCTAATTCGACAGGAAATTTCACGCGCACCGGTCAATTCGGACTGGAGGCAAGTCAAGGACGGCGCATCTGAAACGAGTTTCAGTACGTGTGGTCAAATACACCCCACAAGTTGTGCCGAACTGTTTTCTCAACACTGTGATTTTTGCGGCCCCGAGGCTTCTGAAAGCCCGGAACGCAGCCCGGAGGCCGCAGCGCCGAAGTGAAGGAGGACGTGTGGCATTCGTTGGCCTGCTTCCCTCCGACGTGCAGCTGGCCGACTACGTTACAATTGATGACGGCGTTGCCATCGCGGGTCAGTTGAATGATGACGAGGTCATTAGCGCTTCCCTCAGCGTGGCGAATGATGTGTCTGTAGCGGAAGCCGCTCGAAACCCCAGCGCAAGCGGCTCCCGCGAGACGGGGCTTTTCCTTTCTCTCCGGTCGGCCGCCGTGTTCGACGACAGTGCGCCTTTGTTGAAGACGCGTATTGGCGACGGTCGCCGTCGGGGAGGCATAACTTGTTGTCCGGCCGACTCCTGCATTAGTCCTGCGCCCTTGCCGTCTGCTCGCTTGGGGGCCTTTTTCCTCTCTCTTTTGAAGGACGCGGGGGTTCCCCTTCTTTCCCTCATCGGGGACGCTCTCAGCGTACGCATTTTTGAAAAAACATGTTGTCTTGAAACTGCAAACCAGCTCCACGTCTGCTTTCTCGCTCCTTCAGCAGCCGACATTCCGGGCTGCTACACATCCGACGAAAAAGACCCTGCGATGTGCTACTCCCCGTGTGTCGTACGTACGGCAAAGGAAGTCCGGACGCTGTCGTCGTTATAGAGGAGTTTCGCTACGATGTTTCAGGCAATAGGGTTGCGCTAGAGTGATTGTAGCATGCCCGCAAACTAGTCCTTTTGCGCTCAGCTGTCCGAAAAAAAAAACGAGTATCATGGACTTC